>JACEFZ010019381.1:0-36273 GCA_014155875.1 Cepaea nemoralis
TTTTATTAAAATTTAATTTAAAAACCCCTTTGGGGGAAAATTTTTAAATTTTAAGTAAAAAGGGCTGAGAGCAGAGGGGCAAGGAAACTCCACAAGAATATTATTGTTCAATGGAATCTTTTCCTTGTTCACCTTGGGGACTTCCTTAGCTCTCCTGGACTCTATTTATGGACTCAAACAATTGAGCCATTGAAGGCTATTATAATTACAACGGGCAGGATCACACTGGGAGAGAGGAACTTCAGCTTTCCTCTATCACTTTGAGATTCTCCCAAAACATTCAACAGAGGAATTACGACTGAACATATTCTTTCTGAACATATGGTGAAGGGCTGTACGGGCCAAAAAAGGTCGAGAACCACTGCACTAGACAATATAAAAATTGAAAGCTATAGTTACCGACCGGGATTCGAACCTGTCACCTCCAAATGACGATAATGCCTCTTTATAGGAACTAGTGTACTTATTAGCATGCATGACATTTCCAGCCCAGATTGCTATCAACAACGCTAACTCGCAATAAGGCTCTATGTGGAAGACTATATGATCAATTTTGCTAATGTTCTTGGGTCTATTAGCAGATGCTGTACTGTTGCTGTGTATTGTATTTTTTTTTTTTTTTTACAAGGGAGACAATTATGTCTGCTTTGTATTGATCAGTGTTGCTATCTGCTACGTGTACATTGTCTGTGTACAATACTTTCTAGATTAATAAACTGAAGAAATGGCACAGTATGTTTACAGTGGGACAACGGGTCTAATTGTTGAATGCGTTACACCCGGGAAACAGGAGAAATGGTTGAGTGTTTTACATTTGGGAAAAACAGGAGAAATTGTTGAGGGCTTTGCGTTTAGGAAACCAGGAGTAATTGTTGAGTGCCTTACACGTGGGAAATATGAGAAACGGTTGAGTGCTTTACACATTGGAAAACAGGAGAAATGGTTGAGTGCTTTACACAAGCAGACGTTGAGTGCTAACACGTGGGAAACATGAGAAATTGTTCACATTTACGTGTAAGAAAACAGAAAAAAAAAATTTGTTGAAAGCTTTACGCATGGGAAATCAGGAGAATGGTTGAGTGTTTTTACACAAGCAGTCGTGGTAAGGACATGACATATCCATCGGGTAAGCCCAGAACAGAAGCGACAAGCTCTTGATTTTCAGGATCGACTTGGTGGAACTCCGAACAAACCTGTACACACTGTCTCACCCAGCACAAGTGGTAAAGTACAGTTACCGTTAGTTCCTCTAACAGGCTGGTGGGCAACACCTCGGATCCGTCCTCTCATGCGTCCGATCTTGCTGCAATCATTCTGACATCCACAGTCTAGCAACCTGCAATATGTTGTTGAATTTGTTATTGTCTCTTTTGTTGTCATCTCTTTCTCTCGCTTTGAACTCGAGCATAATCAACACTGGATTGATTTTTGCGTGTGGATTAGCTTTCCCTATTACCAGTGCCCCTTGTCATCAGGCGAACCCACTCCGACTTCTGAGGTACTTGTAAGGTACTTCGGAGCTACTTCTGAGGTACTCCTGCAAGGATGAGAAGTCAACATTTTAGTCCAGCTGACCGGCGTGGGGGTTGAACCCGCTACCTCGACATCAGCACACGGGAGTAAGAGAGGGCGTTCTTACCCATTCCGCCGTGCTGACCCCGTTATTGTGTCTTGAACTGGCAGAGCTACTTGGATCGTCTTCAACCCATCTCATTTGTCTATCGTGAGTGTTCCAATAACTGGCGTTAATGAAACCAGCAGACATGCCGGGTCGTTGTCTCCCATTCCAACATGTCCCGGGCTGTATATCCATATAAAACCCTTATAAGAGAGTGGTCATCGTGGTCGCGGTGCTTGATGCGTTTGCGATGAAACTGTCCACTGACCGTGGGTTAGTGGGATTGTGTCCTACACCGGTCAGCTGGGCTTAAACCTTGACTTGTCGTTCATAAAACAGTGACAGAATTAATGCCCTTGTAGGAATCGGACACCCTGTCTCTCCATCAGTGCATCGCAAGATTCATATCTTGCGGTCTGATTAATTTGGCAACGTCGACTGCTAATAATTCATCATTAAGTAGCATGTCTTTTGCAGAACCTCGCTCCCATAACAGCCTTCCGGAAAACTTCTCGATCACAAGCAAGATGTTCCGCGTCCGATACACCCATCTGGAGATCATCCTCCACATCCTGAACCCATCTGCTCTTTGGCCTTCCTTTTCCTCTCTTCCCAGGCATATACCCTTCCATTATTGTTCTCTCCAAACTTTCATGACGTTTCAAGTGACCGAAATATTTCAATTTTCTTTATTTTATCGTCTTTAATAGCCAGCGTTCTTCAATATTCAGCTGTTGAAGTATGGATGCATTTGTTCTTTTCTTTACCCAAGATATTCTTAGAACTCATCTATAATATTTATATTCATAGGGATTTATGCGCTGTTCAGCTTGTTTAGTAAGTGTCCAGGTCTCAAAGGCGTATGTTGCAATGGGAAAGATGCATGCTCTTAAAAATCTAATTTTTATAGTTCTGTCTGTCCCACTCCATAATTTATTCAGTCTTTGAAGAGCAATTGATAGTCTTCGTTTAATTTCTGTCATTGTGTCACCGTTGTTGGTAATCAATGACCCAAGATATTCAAAATTGTCCACCAACTCCAATTTTTCCTCATTAACATATTTCTTTCTCCATAGTAGTTTTATCTGTATGCATTATCTTTGGTTTTGCTATGTTAAGATATAAGTTGTGATTTTCACTATTCAATTGGGTTGAGGCTATTAGGTTTTCTATACTATTCTGTGTTGTTGATAGTAATACTGTATCATCAGCATACCGAATCTCTGGTATGTCATGACCACCGATATTTAGGGCATCATATGCTAATAATTACTTAACGTAGAATCCTGACACCCTAGCCAGTCCGCCACTAGCTATGGGAGACATTTTCTCCCTCTTTCTCGTTTCCCCCCTCGTTCGCTCTCTTTGAACCCGAGCGAAGTCCTCAGTCGCCATCAGTGAGGTTTCGGGTTCAACCCCTACACCGGTCAGTTGAATTTAAACGCTGACTTCTCGACCATGACTTGGAGACATCAATTACAAGTACCTCAGAAGCTGGAGTGGGTTCTTCTTCTTTTTTTCGTTCATCCGGAGTGTTTTTTCAGATGTGATTGCGGTGTGTCTTCTTCTTCTTCTTCGTTCATCCGGAGTTTTTTTTTCGGATGTGATTGCGTGCCTGTTTACAGCAGAGCTGCGTTCTTGCGCCGTTAGGCCGACACATCCGACTTCTGCGGGCATTTGTTGACCGGGTTAACCTTCCCGGGGGTTTCTTAGGACGTTTGACTCTCACTGTTGTGGTGTTATCCCCCATCCCAGCTGGTCCATATAGAACAGCCAAAGATCCTGGTCAGCCCTCAAGGGAAGGCAGGGGCAGACCATGGGCATTCCCCGCCATCCAAGGAGGCTTCCATACTTGCAGAGCCGATACATAGCGCTCTGGTACTGGGCTCACCCAAGGAATCGTCACGTCCTGCACATGGCTGCTTAGCCTCACTTCCGTATATTGGGTCTTCCGTTCACCATAGGCTGTTCTTCCGGAAACCAGAAGTATGCAGTCTGCAGATGACATCCACACAGTGAGCTTTCGATTCGGACTTTCCACGTAATGGATTTGCTATCCAAGCAATATTCCATTTCATGCCACTAGGACACTTTTCCACCTTTTATGAAGCCCACACAATGGGCTTTTGATTCGGACTTTCCACGTAATGGATTTGCTATCAAGCAATATTCCATTTCGTGCCACTAGGACACTTTTCCACCTTTTATGAAGCCCACACAGCGAGCTTTCGATTTGGACTTTCCACATAATGGATTTGCTATCCAAGCAATATTCCATTTCATGCCTCTGGGTCTTCATGCACCTTTAAATGTCAACCTGTATGTAGTTAAAGTAAGCTGCGGTCAACTTGAGCTTGTTGATATCTCCATAGAGCTTGTCCTCAAATGAAGCAGGTGTGGGCCAAAATATCTTTCTCTGTTCTGCATACGTTGGGCAATCCTGCAGCAAATGTTTTGCTGTCATTTTTCCAGTTCTACAATTACATTCATCAGTATCTCCTATCTTTAGTTTATTGAACAAGTGGTATTTCAGCCTGTTATGTCCTGTGCGGAGTCTGAAGATTGCTACTTGTTCTCTTCGGTCGAGTTTGTAATATGCATCATCCTTCTGATGGCCTGGATGCTCAGATTCCCATTTGGTTCTATAAGTGCTTTTTATCAACCTCTTTGCCTCATTATAGGTTATGTCTATGTCAGGCTGTGGTAGTCGTCCGCCCTCTTTTGCCAGTCTGTCAGCCTCTTCGTTTCCAGGTATACTGCAATGTGATGGGATCCACTGTATTACAACTTTTTTGGATTTCTGGCATAGACCATGGAGTGCTGCTCTTAGGTCAGTTAGTTCTGTGCTGTTATTGCTCTTGAGTATTGAGACAGCTGACTTTGCATCTGTGAAGATAGCTATTTGCTTCTCTTTATTTTCCTCCATCAGGAGCATTTCTGCTGCAGTTTTCAAAGCCTCTACCTCCGCTTTGAAGTTACTTGAAAATTTTCCAGTTGCCATTGAATGTGTTTTTTTCACTCCATTTTTTAAATTTAGGAGAATTCCTCCTCCTCCATTCTCTATTGAATTTTTGGCTGATCCATCTGTATATGCATGGGTCCAATTCCTGCTTGGGTAATGTTCTTTTATGTAGTTTAGGGTTATTTCTCTTCTTTCGGTTTCATGCTGAGTGTTCTTTTTCTCAATACCAGGAATGTTTTCTATCATCTCAGGCAGTTGCTGCTGTCTCCAAGCTGGGAAGTTGTGTGCATTGTGTATGGGCTTGACTGTTGATATGTTAAGTATAGGATCTGCCCTAATCCTTCGTTTTGCAGTTTCTACAAAGTTGCTACGCTTCAGTCTTCCCTTTCCAAAACCATTAAATCTGTTGTACATAGGGTGGTCTGTCAATCTTCTAAATTTTTCTGCTTGTTGCTGGGCTCTGCTATCTCTTCTATCCTGCATTGGTTGTAAACAAGTGATCTTTTCTAGTTCATTAATAGGCGTTGTCTTCAGGCTTCCAGTTATGATTCGCATTCCTTGGTTTTGGACTCTACTTATTTTGTTAAAGTTTGACTTAGCTGCTGTTGCCCAAGCTGCAATGCCATATTCCAGTACTGGCCTCACCCGTCCAGTATATAACTTCTTGAGAACTTTCTCATCTGCTCCCCACGTTGTACCAGCAAGCTTTTTCATGATTGCCATTCTCTGCCTTGCTCTTGTTCGATTTTTCTCAACCTGTGTCTTCCATGTCAGGCGACGATCAAAGGTGACTCCTAGATAGTTTGGATTTTCTTCATGGCGCAATATTTTTCCATTCAATACCAGCTTAGGTTGCTGAGTTTTATTTGAGAGGGAGAACACTGTGCATGTTGTTTTCTCCTCACTTATCTTCACTAGCCATGATTTTGACCAGTCCTCTAGCGCTAATAAGGCTTGCTGTATTCTGCTGTTAGCTGTACTAATATATTCTTCAGATGTCCATATGGCTAGGTCATCTGCAAAGGAGGATGTGTGTACTCTGGCTGGAAAATTTTCTGTGATGTCATTTATATATGCTAGGAATAATGTTGGTGAAAGAACTCCTCCTTGGGGGACACCTTGCTCCAGCAGCATCATTTTGCTTGTTTGTCCTTGTACTTTTGTCCTGGCAGTTCTGTTCTCAAGGTAGTGGCTGATCCATTTATACATTTTTCCACAAACATGCATGTTTTGCAGTTTTACTTTCAGTCCTTCCTTCCATACTTTATCAAATGCTTTTTCTAAATCTATCCAGACTGCTAGTGTGTGCTTTTTCTCTTGGAAGGCATCCTCTATTTCCTGAGCTATATAGGTTATTTGATCTTCAGTGGATCTGTATTTTCTGAATCCTGCTTGGTGTGGTGTTAAGAGTTTGTTTTCTTCCAGATGCCATGTTAGCCTGCCATTGATAATGCGTTCCATTAATTTTCCTACACAGCTAAGTAGACTGATAGGTCGATAGCCATTTGGTTCTTCCAGGTCTTTTCCTTTCTTTGGGACTGGTATTAGTATAGCTTCCTTCCATGCCTGTGGGACTATTCCTCTCTTCCAGCTGTTATTTAGGACTGCTAGTAGTTTCTTCTTTGCCTTGGTGCCTAGTCCTATTAGCATTTCATTTGTGATTCCATCCTTTCCTGGTGATTTCTTCTTTTTTAGGGTATTCATTGCCTGTTCCATTTCTTCCATTGTTAGATTTGCCATCATATATTCTGCTGCTGTCTCTGTATTTCTATGATGTATCTGTTTGTCTTTGATTGCTTTCTTCTGTTCGGTTGTAATATCAATGTGGTTTGCATTTGCATAGTGTTCCATTAGTGCATTTGCAGCCTTTTTGCCTGTAAGCAAGGCATTTCCTTGTTTAATTGTTATTTGTTTGTTTCTAGGTCCTTCATTGTTCATGGCTTTCACTAGTTTCCATAGTTTGTTTCCATCCCTGTCAAAATTCAGGTTTTCTGTTTTTTCCCTCCAACAATCTCTTGTTGTTTGATTTACTGTTCTTTTATATTTTGCTGAGATGGCTTTGAGAGAGATGTTTGCTTCAATTGTTTGTTCTCTCTCTGCTGTCTTCCTGGCATCTTCAACTTTGTCCTCCAAACTTTGTAGTTCTTCAGTCCAGTATGGTTTGTAATTTTTCCTCGCTCCTCTTGGAATGGACTCAGTGGCTGCCTGTATTATCGCTCTGTTTAGACTTTCCACCATTTGCTTTATGTTGCCATATCGTGTATTTATGTTTTCACAATATTTGTCTGTTAGTATGGCAAATCTGTCCCAATCTGCTCGTTTGTAATTCCAGCGGGGCAAGGGCTTTTTGCTCCTGTGGAACATACTCCATATTCATTTCAAGCTTGATTGGTCTGTGGTCACTACCTGCTAATTGGTCCAGCACATGGCGATCGATTTTGTGGAGGACTGTCTCCTGTGCAGAAAGCTAAGTCTGGAGTAGAAGTGGTAAGCCATCTTCTGGAGTAGAAGCTCGGTGTGTCATCCGCTTTGTTGAGTAGATGGAGATTTGAGTCTATTTCCCAGTCCTCCAATTCATCTCCTCTTTTGTCAGTATCTGGGTATCCCCATCTTTCTGAACGGCTATTAAAGTCTCCGACAATAATGCAGTTTGTGTCAGTTATTTTCATGTTTGAGAGTGTAAGGTTCTTATCTGCTGGGCTATACAGATTGTAGATTCTTATTTTCACGTCCTTTATCATTATATCAACACCTATAATTTCCGTTTGGTTGTCAGAGATCACAGATACTTCACTGCAAGGTATTGTATTTCGTGTAAGTATTAGAACTCCTCCTTTGTGTCCTTCGCGGTCGAAACGTGTGGCCTGATATCCTCTGACTGAGAATTTGTGATTGGCGTTGAGGTGTGTCTCTTGAATGCATGCCACATCTATTCTATCTTTATGAAGACGCTGTGTTAGGGAGTCTTTCTTCTTGTAAACTCCTTCGGCATTCCACTGTAGTATGTTGAGTGTCCGGGGTATTTGGTTCATAGCTCTTAACCTACTCCTCTGTGCCTTGACTCCACAGCACAGGGGAAGGTGACCACCAGTAGTCATGGGTGGACCCCCTAGAGGCAGGGGGCCCGGCACTATCACCGCCTGATGGGACTTCACGGGATTAGCACCATATCGATTAATTTTGATTTGTGACATCATGAATTAAGTTACGTTGCACTGCTTTGTCAAGCCTGTGGCTCAGTACATCCGATTTCGACAAGCATTTATTCGGGATGCTTTCCCTAGCCTTTGACTGTCCCCAGTCTACCTACAAGGCAGCAGGTTTCACGTTGCACTGCTTTGTCAAGCCTGTGGCTCAGTACATCCGATTTCGACAAGCATGTATTTGGGGTGCTTTCCCTAGCCTTTGACTGTCCCCAGTCTACCTACAAGGCAGCAGGTTTGTGTGTCTCTTCGTCTGGTCCCTCTCCCTTGACCTGTCCGACATGGGTGGCCCTACCAGTAGCTGTGCTACCGTCGGCATAGCTCTTGGGGTCATTGGGACGCACAAGCCCCTCTACCTCGTCACGGTGGACACACAGCAGAGGGGACGGTGTGTCTGTTATGCGCCCTTGGGCCGAAACCCGTAGGCCAACACATCGACTTTAGCGTGCTTTTTTGACCAGGTAGCATTCCTGGGAGACTCTCACTTTTGTGGTGCCATCTGCAACCATGCTGGCCAAGGTTGAACGGTCGAAGACAACGGTCATCCCTCAAAGGAAGGCAGGGACAGTCCATAGCATTTTCCGCCATCCAAGGTTGCTTCCATAGTTTCAGGGCCGACACATAACGCCCTGGATCTGGGCTCACCGAGGGAGATCGTCACGTCCTGCTCATGGCTGCTTTAAATCCTCACTTCAATATATTGGTCACTTCGTTTCCCCGGGTCATTCCCGCACAAACCAGACAGGTTTGCAGACGGCATCCACTCAGCGAGTTTTCGGACATGTGCTTGTCGTTGCGCCCATCAGAGCTTTTCCAGGCACAACAGACATTCGGAAAACTACCCAGTCAGAGCTGTTCCGAACAAGAGCGGCATTCGGAAACTAGGTAGTCAGAGCTGTTCCTAGCACGAGAGACATTCGGACGAGACATTTCACTCGGACGTAATTGCGTAGTGTCAATTTTTAGTTTGCCACCCGTAGGACGACACTTCCGACTTCAGCGGGCATTTTTTAATGAGGTTAGCCTTCCTCTGGTTTCGAGGCACGTTGGACTGTTGTGATGTCGCTAACATCTCAGCTGGTCAAGATAGAACGATGAACGACATCGTGGTCGGCCCTCAAGGGAAGGCAGGGGCAGACCATGAGCATTCCCTCGCTATCCAAGGAGGCTTCCATAATTGCAGAGCCGGCACATATTGCTCTGTGACTGGGCTCACCCGAGGAGTTGCCACGTCCTGCTCATGGCTGCTTTAGTTCCTCACTTCCATGTGTTGGGCAACTCGTTTGCCACTGATCGCTCAAGCACACACCAGGGACGGTCAGACTGCGAGCGACACCCACTCGGTAAGCTTTTGCTTTTGACTTCGGACCACGCAATAGGTTCGCTCGCCGTGCGTTCCATTTTGCGTCATTGAGACGTTCTTCCACTTTTGTCTACACTCTCTATGAGTTAGATACAGTTTTCGCAGCCATTTTCTTCGGCTGGGGCACTTTTTTGACTTTTTGTACTCGCTCACGAGGTAGGCTACTTGTGCTGCCGGCTCAGCACCTTACCTTCGTGCAGCGGTGAACGGGAAACGGCCTGGCCCTCTCATCCGGGAATCTCTCATATCCAACAGCTGAGAGCCTTCGAACTTGTATCAGACCTGAGCATGTAGCTTGCTCAGTATCACGCCTTTATTTTTCGAAAGGTGGGTATCGGCCCGGCTCTCAGGTCCGAGGGTTTGTGGCTTAGAGGCGTTCAGCCACAGCCCTCGACAGGGAGCCTTTAGTGTTTTGTCCGGACCAAGATCTTCTGCCTTCGTACGCCTGATTTAAATTTTAGACTGCTATCCTCAGTCTCACCTGCAGAACAGCAGGTTGTGTCTCTCTTAGTCTGGTCCCTATCCCATAAGCTGTCCGATATGTAGTTTTTCATCCATCAGCAAGCAAATGGGGTCGATGGGACACGCAAGCTCCCCCACCACGTCAAGGTGGAGACACATCTGGGGAGTGAGTGGGTTCTCCTGATGGCGATCTCATCTCATCTTGTTCCTCTTGTACCTTGCGGTGTCAAGGTGAAGTATAAACAGCGGGAGAGTGCCCGTTTACGGGCTTCATGTATCTAGATTCCCATGGACTCTGAAATTCCCTCTGTCCATCGTTTATGTGGTCGGCCTCTTCTTCTGCTTCCATTTGGTCTGTAAATCATTGCTTGTTGTGGTATACTGTTAGTTGTTAACCTAGTTACATGGCCAAACCATTTGACTTGCTGCCTTCTAATAAAATCTAGCGCTGCTATAACCCCCACTTTAGTCCTGATTCCTTAATTTATGATTTTCACTCTTGTTGATACATTGAGTATTCTTCTCAGGAATCTCATTTCTGTTGTTGTGATTTTTCTTTTCTCTTTTTCTGTCATTGTCCAGGTTTGGCATTGGTAACATAGAGTTGGTAGGAAGATGGTATTGTAGAGTGCTTTCTTAGTAGTTATTGATACATGTGTGTTCTTTAGTATTGGTGCCATTTATCAAATGAGTTGGTTTGCCTTACCGCATTTGTTTACGATCTCGTCTTCTGAGTTACTATTTGATGATATTATACTTCCTAGGTACTTGAAGCTCTTTATTTGTTTCAGGGGGTTGTTCTAAACACATGATACTCTTATAAAAACCATACTAGAAGGCAAGGTTGAGGGCAAGCGAACAAGAGGTAGACAACGATACAAGTGGGAGGGTAACATCAAGAGATGGACGAGCATCAGACCTGACAGAATGTACAGTCAGGGCGAGAGACAGACAGTGTTGGAGCCAACCTTCATTGCGGAGACGGCATCTGATTAATTAACTTTTAGATGCATGTTTGTTGTTTTTTCTTCTTTGGTTTTAGTCATTACTTCTGTTTTACTCGTGCTAATTTTTGTGTTATGTTCCTTACACACTTCTTTTAGACTATTCATGTGGTCTTGTAATTCTGCTTCTGATTTTGCTATCAGTGCTTGATCTTCCGCAAATAGGAGTTCTTTAATAGTGTAATTTGCCGTTGGTTCTTCTTCTGTGTTCTGTTCGTCGTCACGTGGTGTTCTTGTAGTCTCGGTTAGGCTGGTTTCGTTACTGTCTATATAGGTTACTGTCTATATAGGTTATGGGCAAGAAAGGGGACAGGGCACAATCCTGTCGTACTCCGGATCTTATGGTGAATGGTTCTGAGTGTCGTTCATTTGTTCTCACTATGCATTCATTGTTGTATAAGCTTCTACATAAGTTTGTCAGATGTGTACTCACTTCATATCGTTTAAGGATTTCCCATAGCTTGTGTCTATATATTCTATCAAAGCCTTTTCTTGGTCGACAAAGGCTAAGTAGAGTGAAGGTGATGCGCACTGGTAATATTAAAAGCTAAAATCATTCCACTGTGGACTAAGCTTATAATATATAAATGAGGGGGGGGGGGGGGGAGGCTTCATCACTTACAGCACTACCAACAGACTTCCTCTTCAGGCCACACAACTGCCACTTCAACAACCCAAACTTACGTTCCATGCACTCCCATCCCGTTTCTTCCACACGCCCGCCTGGAAATTACTCAACTAACGCGCTAGTATTTAGTATTGGCTGCTCGTGCGGTGGAAAACCCGAACCAGTTGTCGAGGGCTGCCGTGAGCAGTCTACGCTCGGTTTACCCCGATCGGTTTTTTTTTTTTTTTTGGCCTCACCCGGCGCTCCCCGTCTCCTTTCTCCTGTAATGGGAGAGATCTTATCAGTGCGGGAACTGGGGCACACACGCACAGGCTCAACTGACGGCCAGGGTAAGAGATTATCCGTATAATAGGTCCCTGCCAGCGGTTCCCGTCATCTTTAGCGTTGGCACCCCTTGTGTTTTCTTCTTCTTTAGTGATCAACGTTTGCTATGCCTATATTCGGAGTAGAAGTCGGCGTAGGTGGTGGAAGTTGTGGACCTTAATGTGTTGTGGGATGTTGCACATGGAGGTGAAGAGCGGGATGTCCCACATGGAGGTGAAGAGTGGGATGTCCCACATGGAGGTGTAGAGTGGGATATATCACATAGAGGTGAAGAGTGAGATATCCCTCATTAAGGTGATGGGTGGGATGTCCCACATGGAGGTGAAGAGTGGGATGTCCCACATGCAACGAACGAACGAACGAACGAACAATCTTTATTTTTAAAGGTTTAAGAATTGGGCACGCAGGCCCATATGACATTCTGCCCTGCTTCCTCTCAAACATTATTTCATTCAACATCACTTATGAAGCTAATCTTAGGCAACAAAAGAATAAAAGCATTAATACGCATGAACAATAATCAATAATACATGATTCACTAAGGCAATGTTTACCATGGTCATAATAAATGTAAAGTGTAACGTGCCATACATATGGGAATGTTTATTAACTAGTTGTCGTTTGAGATAATTTACCATTATTATTGTTATATTTTTTTTATGGAGGTGTAGAGTGAGATGTCCCACATGGAGGTGAAGAGTGAGATTTCCCACGTGGAGGTGAAGAGTGGGATGTCCCACATGGAGGTGAAAAGTGGGATGTCCAACATGGGGATGAAGAGTGGGATATATCACATGGAGGTGAAAAGTAGGATGTCCCACATGGAGGTGAAGAGTAGGATGTCCCACATGGAGGTGAAGAGTGCGATGTTCTACATGAAGGTGAAGAGTAGGATGTCCCACATGGAGGTGAAGAGTGCGATGTTCCACATGAAGGTGAAGAGTGCGATGTTCCACATGAAGGTGAAGAGTAGGATATATCACATGAAGGTGAAGAGTAGGATATATCACATGAAGGTGAAGAGTGGGATATATCACATGAAGGTGAAGAGTGGGATATATAACATGAAGGTGAAGAGTGGGATATATCACATGGAGGTGAAGAGTGGGATGTCCCGCATGGAGGTGAAGAGTGGGATGTCCAACATGGAGGTAAAGAGTGGGATATATCACATGGAGGTGAAGAGTGGGATGTCCAACATGGAGGTAAAGAGTGGGATATATCACATGGAGGTGAAGAGTAGGATGTCCCACATGGAGGTGAAGAGTGGGATGTTCCACGTGGAGGTGAAGAGTGCGATGTCCCACATGGAGGTGAAGAGTGCGATATTCCACATGAAGGTGAAGAGTAGGATGTCCCACATGGAGGTGAAGAGTGCGATGTTCCACATGAAGGTGAAGAGTAGGATGTCCCACATGGAGGTGAAGAGTGGGATGTCCCACATGGAGGTGAAGAGTGGGATGCCCCACATGGAGGTGAAGAGTGCGATGTTCCACATGGAGGTGAAGAGTAGGATGTCCCACATGGAGGTGAAGAATGGGATGTCCCACATGGAGGTGAAGAGTAGGATATCCCACATGGAGGTGAAGAGCAGTTTGTTCCTGGTAGTACAGGAACTGTACAGGTGACATCAACTGTATAGGTGACAGAATGACCATTTCAGCTAGATACTTGTCGCATACACTTTCCTCACTGTGTCACTTCCTGTCAGCTGATCTATGAAACATCGTGACACACAGTTTGATATTTTGTGCCCTGAAATTTCTCCAGGAGGTGACAGCCTACTATGTACAGTTGATTATATTCCTCCGAAGTCGGATAGTGTCTGCCTGTACGGCGAGGAACCACCAGTCTGCACACCAGTAAGCCAGACATGGGACAACGGATACTCACGCAAACCTCAGGTCCTGTATGACATCACACTGATGTTGGACAACTGGATGCCTTCATCCGACATACAGGACTTCGCGTTGGAGCTCAAGCCAACGAACACAAGCAAGCAAGCAATTTGGTTTTTTCGGGATTTAAAGATTGAGCACAATACACAACTGGCAACGCTGATCGTATTCGGGTCTTGTCCACGTCAAAAAAGCTTTTATTGTGTAAAAGCTAAGTGATTTCTTTCTTTCTTTTGAGGTTTTTAATATACAGTAACCGTGCCATTTTTTTTAATGTGTACTGACGAAGAATTTTTAGCCGCAACGTCATTTGCGGTTATGTTCTTGTAAAGCTGAGCAGTTTTAATTTTCCTTGTTGTTGATTTACATTTGAACGAGGTCGCGTTTGTAGAGGGAAATCGTGCGGCCAAACATAACGATGCTGATTACACGGTGACCTCAATGCTACCTCAGCCATTCCCGTTTACGTGTCTCCGGTTTTGATGACAGTACCGATACCCGATGTAGAAACAACACGGTACCCGCCAAGGTGATCTTTCACCCCGCGGGCCTCTCAACTGACGCCAGGGCAGAAGCAGGATCGTACTCGACGACTGATCGTGTGAAAGAGGCTAGGAAGAACTCCTAACCCTGAGAGACGGAGCGACGAAAACCGCTCGTTCTCATTGGCCGCCCGCCCTGTCAATTATGTTCGCTTTTACCGCCCACTTCGGACTCCCAAGTTTCGCCAGACCAGATCATAACACGATCAGACGCCGAGTTGTTGTTGGTTCAAGAACTTACGAGAGTTTGTTTATTTTTATTGTTACGTTTAAATTGTTTTACTGATTAAATTGTATATTGTTTGTAATCGGTATAACCTTATGAAACTATATAGACTTTACCGATCCTGTCAGTTTCAATATGCGATTGTAGTTTTCGAAGCTGGCAATGTTGTTAACTTCTGTCTGCGGTGTATGTGAAGACAATCCATGTGCGTTGTCTTGAATAACGCCGGTTACCCTACTTCGTTGTTCTGGATATTCAGAACGAACTCAAGGAACATCTTTTCGATTTATGAAAACGTCACCATTCACAAGAGGAAGAACGGCTCTTATTGCAGGGGCTGGTGTGTCGTTATGCAGTGGTGCTAACTTGTTCTCTACATGAGAATTACCGATTCCTATAGTGAACGTTCTAAGGTTAGTTTTCAGGAATGAATGTCCAGAGAACTGCCGATAACTCCGTTGATCTCCATCCAACTGTCAGCACTCTACACATCCCAGTTTCCAATACGTTCATTCCTTTCCAGCAGTTCTCGCTTTCAGACGGCACCACAATCAGAAATCCGGCAGATGATAACAACAACAAGACATTGCCGGTAGTATCTGTAGTGGCAGCAGTAGCCGGGCTGTGTCCGGCTGTATCAATGGTCAGCATGCAACAGTCGACACAGCTGGCTCAGGCCGTGGTAGCACCAACTATCATCCCGGCTGTTGTGACTCCAATAGCCGTTCAAGCGGCCAACTGCTTCACCCCAACGACAACCATGACTGTATCCAACACAGTCAACATCAGTAGCCGCCTATCTATACCGACACCGCACCAGCAAACTCTGGGCGGCGCTGGAATCAATATCAGCCACCAGACTGGAGGCATACTTAATAATAACCTTATTAATCACAACATCATCACGACCAGTTGCCATCAGGCTCCTCTGGGATTACCCGGAATCATATCAACTGCACCTAGCAGTGCTGCAAATAGCATCAAAGCTACCAATTCACCAGTTGTCACATCTACCAATATCATATCGGCAAAATCGAGCCTAGCCAACATCATACCGGCCAAATCGAGCTTATCCAACACCAGTTCTTCTGCCAAATCCACCACCAATACAAGTCCAAAGACGTCCTCAGCTTCATCTAACCAGAGCTCGAATTCCGAGCAGAGCGACGATCTGGTGAAGCCGGTCTTCAAAGACGGAGAGCTAGTTCTGGAAGTCGAGTGTGGTCAAAACAAAGCCATTCTCTACCTATCCAAACTGTGCCAGGGCAGCAAAGGTCCTTGTATCAACTTTCAGAACTCGTGGCTAACTCCGAACGAGTTCCAGTTCGTGTCTGGCAGAGAGACCGCGAAGGATTGGAAGCGATCAATTAGGCATCACGGGAAGAGCCTGAAACTGCTGCTAGCTAAAGGGATTCTTAATGTGCACCCCACTATGTGTGACTGTGATGGGTGTCGACAGGGAGCAACACTGGTAAGTGTCCTCGTCTGTTGCTACTTCTCTTCCCTCCTCCTCCTTCTTCTTCTTCTTCTTCTTCTTCTTCTTCTTCTTCTTCTTCTTCTTCTTCTTCTTCTTCTTCTTCTTCTTCTTCTTCTTCTGCTGCTGCTGCTGCTGCTGCTGCTTTAGCCCCTTCTTCTTATCCTTTTCCCACTACTGCTGCCACTACTGCTTCCACTACTACTTCTGAACCTTCTCTTTCACCTCCTCTCCCTTCACCTCATCGTCCTCTCCTCCTAACTGTTTCTTCTTCCGCCGCTGCTGCTACTTCTGAATCTCCTCTTCTACCTCATCTTCCCTATTCCTCTTCCCTTCCTCTTCTGTTCCCTCTTCTTCTTCCTCTAATGCTGCTGCTGCTGCTGCCCCTCCTCCTCCTTCTACCACTATTATTGCAGCTGCTGTTGCCTTCGTTCTTAAAAGAAAGGTCGAATCCATGTTTCAGTTGGAAATGAATCCACGCTATGTGCCTACTGGGGCTGAATCTACTCTGCTCTACTCTACTCTACTCTAGTCTACTCTTACTCTACTCTACTCTACTCTACTCTACTCTACTCTACTCTACTCTACTCTACTCTACTCTACTCTACTCTACTCTACTCTAGTCTACTCCTACTCTATTCTACTCTACTCTACTCTACTCTACTCTAGTCTACTCTTACTCTACTCTACTCTACTCTACTCTACTCTACTCTACTCTAGTCTACTCTTACTCTACTCTACTCTACTCTACTCTGCTCTACTCTACTCTACTCTACTCTACTCTACTCTGCTCTACTCTGGTCTACTCTACTCTACTCTACTCTACTCTACTCTACTCTACTCTGCTCTACTCTGCTCTACTCTGCTCTACTCTACTCTACTCTACTCTACTCTACTCTACTCTACTCTACTCTACTCTACTCTACTCTGCTCTACTCTACTCTACTCTACTCTACTCTACTCTGCTCTACTCTACTCTACTCTACTTTGCTCGGCTCAACTCAACTCAGCTCAGTTCAACAAAACTCACCCAAGAATGTACAATGACAGCCAACAGGATAACTCTGAATTAAGCGGATAGATTCGGTTATGGAGAATCCATGATTACCAACACACCCTCTAAGTCAGTAGCATGTCCTTTACCGGAGCACGGGGATTACAGAAAGATGTATTGTATGCTACATTGTGGTATTTCTCTCCTCCTGAAGTTTACAATAATATATGTTTCTTATAATTACATGCCTCTCCCTTGTTGCTCGATGTTTACAGGGTTGTAAAGGCAAGAAGATACTTCGTTGCATCTGTCTGATACCATATGGCTCGATCTCTAGCCGCTGGGTCGCACTGAGCACGAACCGTAGCTTGTGTTGTTGAGTTGAGCTAAGAACCGACATTACTGCACTCAAGATATTCCCATATGCGCTCCGTCCCCTCATTCAACAGCCAGAGAAGAGTCACACTACTAATCGTTCCCACCGCTACCTGATTGAAAGTTATCCCGGCCTTCCTTTTCAGTTTTGAAATTCTACAAGAACCCCCTTCAATCCCCAGCAATCTTATTCTTTTCATATACGGGTTCTCAGTTTGTTCCTCCACCTTCTCCACCTCGCCCCACAGGCGCACGACCAACTCTCCCTTGTCCTTAGGCAATCTACCACCAAGAGATGCATTCCCTGCCAGCCTTTCAGCCTGTTCATCTCTCTCACACACCCCCCCCCCCCTCCCTCCCGCATGGCCAGGGCAAAGAAATCCATACAATTCTTACAATCCGTGACCTCTGAAGCGAGGTGAGCCATTCCACACAAAGCATTCCTTTTTCCACTTTACTAAGCGTACTCCTTGAGTCCGTGATGAAGACAATGTGTGTTGGACTCCGTAGCTCCAGCGACGAGTATTCGATGTGTTAAATGACAGCATCTACTAAATGCCGCAGGTCTTGTTCACTGTCTGCAGTCAGTCCTGTACCTTCTGCATATCACTTCAGGTCCATGTTATGTGCTCCAATGGGCCTGAATGGATTGGCCACGTGGTGTGTTGTTTGTCCATCAAGAATGATGATGACCATTCATTTCATCCAGTGGGGTTGAAAGTATGTAGCCGTGAGTTCTAAGGTGACTGGTAAGGCATATTTTGGCTCGAAATGTTCTTTGACAATGTGGGCGAAGAATGCTTGACGTTCCAGGAGGAGGATCTCCTGCAGTGGTTTTTCTGCCCAGCCTTTTCTTCACAGCTCTTGCAGTCCTGGTTGCTTCACAAGTGACTGCACCCTTGCGTAATGATGTACGCCACGGATTTATGTCCTTGGCAGCAGTCTCCCAGATGTTAAGATGAATTCCAAAAGCTTTCAGTGAGATTTTCAGTGTCCTTAAAGCGTTTCCTCTGGCCTCTAGGAGCGTTTACCACAACGCAGCTCGCCGTAAAAAATTCGTTTAGGGAGCCTGTGATCTGGCATGCGAGTTAAGTGATCAGCCCAGCGAATTTGATTCTTCATTAGAAGACTGTGGATACTGGGCATGGACACTCTATCTAGGACTTCAATGTCTGGGATCATGACTTGCCATTTAATCTTCTATAGCTTCCTAAGGCAGACTGTGTGGAAGTGGTTTAATTTTCTAGCGTGTCGCTGATAAACAGTCCAGGTTTCACAAGCATATAGCAGTGTGGATACTACAACTGCTTTATAGACTTTCAGATTTGTTTGCATTTCAGTCCCACATGGCCATGACCACACACCTGATTGGACACCCTGATGAGATGGGAACGCATGACCACTCACGCTTGTCGACGATAGGTCGATTCGATTATACCATTACCCTTACCCCGTTCAGCCTCAAAGGGAAGCTACATTAGGGTGCATCCCTGGCTCAGATTAATAATCCTGTGACTGAGTCAGCCTCAAATAGCTGCTGCCCATGGTTTCACCCACACAGGAAATTACTTTGAAGGTGACTGTTGTCCATAGTGGTAATGATGAGATAGGTCGGTTCGGTCGGAATATTTGAATAGGGTGTCTTGTTGGTCGAGTGTCGCTTCCCTCCGTTGGCTGGACAAAAATCCCGCTGAACCAAGACCCAAGAAAACAATATGTCGACAAAATGCAGACCCTAAAGAACTTGAGCCAATGATAATAAACCCTATTCTGGCGGGTCCTTCCCAGGATCAGTCCTTCTGAAGGCTATCAAGGAAACGCCAAACGAGGGAGCCCGGGGATTGGGGGGGGGGGGGTGTGAAACGTTAATGACAACAGAACAGGTAGAATAAGAACGTGTGAATAAGAGGAATGGAGGATAATAGAAAAAGAGGAACTCTTCCAGGCATGCATCAATGGAAATCTTCTAATGCGCAAAGGACCAGGACAATTGAAGCCGCACTATGAACCACCGTAATTATAACCAAGGCTGTCAAAGCAAAGCTGGTTGAACCAGGTGGAAGTTTCTTTTTTGTTTTGTTTACAAAAGCGTTAAAATACTCTTCTTCCTCCAACGGAGATAGTTCATAAATAAACACACATAGTTAGGCGTTCATGAAATGAGAAGAAGGTAATGGAGATTAGAGAACGCAATAGACAACATACAATTTGAAAGCTGTAGTTACCGACCGGGATTCGAACTTGTCACCTCCAAATGACGACGGCGCCTCGCAGCAGGTACAAGTGTACTTCGACGTCGTCATTTGGAGGTGACAAGCTAGAATCCTGGTCGGTAACTATAGCTTTCAAATTGTATGTTGTCTATTGTTTATTGTATGTTATTGCATCCCTAACTAACTAACCACACATCCACGACACTGGTGATCGAGTGAAATTGCGAGTCATGACCGCCCACGCTTTCCGGAATGGCACATGATTGATTGATTGATTGATTGAACTAACTAACCAATGCGTCCTCTAATCTCTATTTCCTTCTTCTCCTTCTATGAGCGCCTAACAGTACTATGTGTATTTATTTATGAACTATCTCTGTGGCCTCAAAAGGTTCCCCAATTATTTCCTCCAACCAACGCTGTTGTGATTTGGAAGTGCCATGTTCGGGATCCCTGCCGGCTCCCTGGTCGAGGAGTTAGCAGCTTTCTCTGTTAACCCCGAATACTCTCGTGGTTGACGTAAGGGCACGAGAATTAGAAGTGGTTCGAGTCGCGCCATGGACTTATGAAAGTATGGAGCCGGTCGCTCAGAAAGTCGTGGCGTGCTGATGCGCGTAATCTAGCCTAGGAATCAACATACAGCTGAAAGATGCTGGTGTTGACCGCAATATCCTGAAACAGGATGGAAACGCAGGGAAACAAAATGTTGGGGATCCCGGTATGATAACTATAGCATTCAATTGTTAACGTTGTCCAGTGTGTCCTCTAATCTCTACTTCTTTCTTCTACTTCTGTGATTGTAGACCAACACTTGTACATTTGTTAGTGGGCGATATTTTAAATCTTTGTTGTAACTATATAAACATAAGTTAGTTGTATGTTTGTTGTAACTATATACAAATTTTTTTAAAAAGTCGCTTAAAAGTCGACAGGGTCGACTTCATTGCACCGGGATTTTATCCCATGTGGCTCAGTCTCTTTCCGCAACGAACTGCCGAAAGCGTCGCACAAAGCACGAACTCCGTAGCTCCAGCGACGACCCCCAGGAGTCTCCGAATAAATGCACCCGTGAACCGAAAGACGCGGCCCGGAATCGAACTCACAGCCTTCGGAGCCCGAGTCAGACGGCTGGACCACTTCGCCACGGAGCCTCCTTATATATATATATATATATATATATATATATATATATATATATATATATATATATATATATATATATATATATATATATAATAAGTTAGTTGCATGTCCTTTACATGACGTCGTATTCTACCCCATCATTTTTTGGCTGTCTGTGATTCACAAGATACGTTTGCTTTCAGAAGTTTACCATTACTATCTGAACGGCCCACGCTCATACTATTGATTTATTTGGTTGTCGTTTTTTTTTTTTACCATTGTTTAAAATAAACACAAGACAGTCTGCTTTCAAATTGTCTGCAGTTGATTTGGTGTGCAGGATTACGAATCGCTTTAGCCACTCCTTCGGCACAGACGCCAGCTGTATAAAGCAGGATGTATTTACATTTAGCCGTTATATTCCACACTATTTTCCTTCCCTCTACCAGCTTAAACTCAATATACTTTCACTTGGCACTGAAACCTGACGTGACGAAAGCCACCCCACGCCCTGGTACCCGCAGTAAAGGCCAACCTTTCACCCGGTGTGACGGGACTGGAAACCCGGCTCTCGACCCTCGTCTGCCACTCGGGCAGACCCTCGGTGATCGCTCGTGTCACCAGCGGCCACCCGCTGTCTATTATCTCTAGCTCGCAGGGTATCCGAGAGACCTAGACCAACTCGGCGCATAGCGATCCGGTCCTGGAGTATTCTTGAGGGCCCACTCTACCCGCGATTTAAGCCGTTTCTTGTCGTGCGGGCGGGTCGGTACTTGTTATGCAGCCTCTTTGTCTTCTCCTTTTCTCCCTTCGGAGTACAGGAATGCTGTCAATAGCATTTATATGCATACTTCCTACTGTCAGGGCGTAAATATTTCTACTGCAACTATGATTGACAGTAAAGCTTTCACCCCCAGTTTTTAGGCATGCCTCATTTGAATTGCAAATTAGGCGTGGGTCTAGTTATATTTCAATGGGTTAATCCAGTACAAGGGGAGGAGGAGGGGTGGGATATTAATGTCGTCAAATTAAACGAACGGGTAGAGTCTCGGCAGAGTGTCGGGTAGGCATGTAGTCTTCCTTTCGTGAAATGTTATGATTCTGGTCCTGTTTGGAGTTCTCGAAGCTTCTATTGCTGTTTCTTCCTTGAAGAGTTTGGAGCGGGAATTGCCATTGCGAAGGAAGCCTTTTGAAAGAAGGGAAACATACTGACCAATAAAAAGATATCAATTGAAACGAGAGAGTGTCGATGTGCTACATAAAGCCTGTGTTTTTGTATGGATGTGAAGCGTGGACAGTGAGCAGTCAACCTGAAGGACTTCTGATGGCTGTGGTAATGTGGTTTCTGAGGAAAATGCAAAGAATACCATGGATAGACAGAAATACCAATGAACAAGTCCTTCAAGAAACAGATGAAGATCGTAAACTGATTAGAGTCATTAGACGTAGACAGTCAAAATTATTTGGGCATGTTATGGGAAGAAATTACTTGGGAAACTTTGTGAAAACTGGCAAGTTCGAAGGGAAGAGAACAAGGGGAAGACAGAGAAGTAAATACCTGAACGGCTTGGCCACGTAGCATGGTCGAGACATGAATACGGCGCTGATCCACGACTCTAGTGATCGAGTGAGATGGCAAAACATGACCACCCACGCTTATCGGCATGTCACATGATGGATGGATGGATTGCTGTTTCAAGTTTGAGTAATTTTTGTTGAATGTTTTATGCTTGCTGAATATATGGGGGGAGGGGGACGGGTTTGTGATCTATCTGTCTGTCTGTCTGTCCGTCCGTCCGTCCGCCCATCCACTCACCCATCCACCCACCCATCCAACCATTTACCCATCCCTCTGTCTGTATGTATGTATGCATGTATGTCTCTCCCCCATCTCTCTCTCTGTCTGCGTTCCTGCCTACCTACCTACGTATCTACCTACCTACCTACATATCTACCTACCTGCGTATCTACCTACCTACTTATGTACCTACCTACCTACTTACGTACTTACCTATCTACCTACCTACATACCTACGTATCTACCTTCCTACCTACGTATCTGCCTACCTACCTACTTACGTACTTACCAACCTACCTACCTACGTATCTACCTACCTACGTATCTACCTACCTATGTATCTACCTACCTACATATCTATCTACCTACCTACCTACGTATCTACCTACCTACGTATCTACCTAACTACCTACCTACGTATCTACCTACCTATGTATCTACCTACCTACCTACCTACATATCTACCTACCTACGTATCTACCTACATACCTACTTATGTATCTACCTATCTACCTACCTACCTACGTATCTACCTAACTACCTACTTAGTACCTACCTACCTACGTATCTACCTACGTACCTATGTATCTACCTACCTACTATCTACCTACCTACATATCTACCTACCTACCTATGTATCTACCTACCTACCTTCCTACGTATCTACGTACCTACCTACGTATCTACCTACCTACCTACGTATCTACCTACCTACCTATGTACCTACCTACCTACCTACGTATCTACCTACCTACCTAGTATCTACCTACCTACGTATCTACCTACATACATATCTACCTACCTACGTATCTACCTACCTACCTACGTATCTACCTACCTGCCTACGTATCTACCTACCTACCTACGTATCTACCTACCTACCTACCTATCTACCTACATATCTACCTACCTACCTACTTACGTATCTACCTACCTACCTACCTACGTATCTACCTACCTACCTATGCATCTACCTACCTACCTACGTATCTACCTACCTATCTACATATCTACCTACCTACCTACTTACCTACCTACCCTTTTCTATTGAACGCTGAGTCCAAACTGATGCGTGTAGGAAACGATCCCGCTATCTCGTCATCAACATAACGGAAGAGCGCTCTTGTTGGTTTGTGTGGAGAATGTTGAGAATATCGTGGACGGAGGATATTGTTGAGAATATCGTGGACAGAAGAGAATGTTGAGAATATCGTGGACATAGGAGAATGTTAATAAATTCGTGGGGGGGGGGGGGGGGGGGGTGTTGAGAATATCGTGGAAAGAGGATATTGTTGAGAATACCGTGGACAGAGGATATTATTGAGAATATCCTGGCCTCTAAATTCAGCTCAGTCGTCTAGCTGTGGAGAGGTATAACTCCATTGTACAAAAAAATGTCTGTCAAGACGGCAACCTGCCAGTCAAGAACAGTACATTCATCACAAGATCAGACTACATGCGTCTGCTCCAGGTCAGGTGTCTGAATAATAATAATAATAATAATAATAATAAAATTAAAAATAATAGTAGTAGTAGTAGTAGTAGTAGTAGTAGTAGTAGTAGTAGTAGTAGTAGTAGTAGTAGTAGTAGTAGTGGTGGTGTTTGTGGCGGTAGAAAGAGAAGGCGTAGAAGTAGTAGTAGGAGTCTGAATAATAATAATAATAATAATAATCATAACAATAATAATAATAATAGTACAATTAATAATAATAATAATAATCAATAGTAGTAGTAGTAGTAGTAGTAGTAGTAGTAGTAGTAGTAGTAGAAGAAAAGGTATTACTATTACAAGAAGAAGAAGAAGAGAATAGTATAATTGATCCAAAACACCATCAACTGTGACATCAGCAACACCATCAACGATGACATCAGCAATACCAACTTTAGAACGTCTGGAAACCCCCTCTGCTGTGTGTCCACCGTGACGAGGTAGAGGGGCTTGTGCGTCCCAATGACCCCAAGAGCTATGCCGACGGTAGCACAGCTACTGGTAGGGCCACCCATGTCGGACAGGTCAAGGGAGAGGGACCAGACGAAGAGACACACAAACCTGCTGCCTTGTAGGTAGACTGGGGACAGTCAAAGGCTAGGGAAAGCACCCCAAATACATGCTTGTCGAAATCGGATGTACTGAGCCACAGGCTTGACAAAGCAGTGCAACGTGAAACCTGCTGCCTTGTAGGTAGACTGGGGACAGTCAAAGGCTAGGGAAAGCATCCCGAATAAATGCTTGTCGAAATCGGATGTACTGAGCCACAGGCTTGACAAAGCAGTGCAACGTAACTTAATTCATGATGTCACAAATCAAAATTAATCGATATGGTGCTAATCCCGTGAAGTCCCATCAGGCGGTGATAGTGCCGGGCCCCCTGCCTCGAGGGGGTCCACCCATGACTACTGGTGGTCACCTTCCCCTGTGCTGTGGAGTCAAGGCACAGAGGAGTAGGTTAAGAGCTATTGACCAAATACCCCGGACACTCAACATACTACAGTGGAATGCCGAAGGAGTTTACAAGAAGAAAGACTCCCTAACACAGCGTCTTCATAAAGATAGAATAGATGTGGCATGCATTCAAGAGACACACCTCAACGCCAATCACAAATTCTCAGTCAGAGGATATCAGGCCACACGTTTCGACCGCGAAGGACACAAAGGAGGAGTTGTAATACTTACACGAAATACAATACCTTGCAGCGAAGTATCTGTGATCTCTGACAACCAAACGGAAATTATAGGTGTTGATATAATGATAAAGGACGTGAAAATAAGAATCTACAATCTGTATAGCCCAGCAGATAAGGACCTTACACTCTCAAACATGAAAATAACTGACACAAACTGCATTATTGTCGGAGACTTTAATAGCCGTTCAGAAAGATGGGGATACCCAGATACTGACAAAAGAGGAGATGAATTGGAGGACTGGGAAATAGACTCAAATCTCCATCTACTCAACAAAGCGGATGACACACCGAGCTTCTACTCCAGAAGATGGCTTACCACTTCTACTCCAGACTTAGCTTTCTGCACAGGAGACATCCTCCACAAAATCGATCGCCATGTGCTGGACCAATTAGCAGGTAGTGACCACAGACCAATCAAGCTTGAAATGAATATGGAGTATGTTCCACAGGAGCAAAAGCCCTTGCCCCGCTGGAATTACAAACGAGCAGATTGGGACAGATTTGCCATACTAACAGACAAATATTGTGAAAACATAAATACACGATATGGCAACATAAAGCAAATGGTGGAAAGTCTAAACAGAGCGATAATACAGGCAGCCACTGAGTCCATTCCAAGAGGAGCGAGGAAAAATTACAAACCATACTGGACTGAAGAACTACAAAGTTTGGAGGACAAAGTTGAAGATGCCAGGAAGACAGCAGAGAGAGAACAAACAATTGAAGCAAACATCTCTCTCAAAGCCATCTCAGCAAAATATAAAAGAACAGTAAATCAAACAACAAGAGATTGTTGGAGGGAAAAAACAGAAAACCTGAATTTTGACAGGGATGGAAACAAACTATGGAAACTAGTGAAAGCCATGAACAATGAAGGACCTAGAAACAAACAAATAACAATTAAACAAGGAAATGCCTTGCTTACAGGCAAAAAGGCTGCAAATGCACTAATGGAACACTATGCAAATGCAAACCACATTGATATTACAACCGAACAGAAGAAAGCAATCAAAGACAAACAGATACATCATAGAAATACAGAGACAGCAGCAGAATATATGATCGCAAATCTAACAATGGAAGAAATGGAACAGGCAATGAATACCCTAAAAAAGAAGAAATCACCAGGAAAGGATGGAATCACAAATGAAATGCTAATAGGACTAGGCACCAAGGCAAAGAAGAAACTACTAGCAGTCCTAAATAACAGCTGGAAGAGAGGAATAGTCCCACAGGCATGGAAGGAAGCTATACTAATACCAGTCCCAAAGAAAGGAAAAGACCTGGAAGAACCAAATGGCTATCGACCTATCAGTCTACTTAGCTGTGTAGGAAAATTAATGGAACGCATTATCAATGGCAGGCTAACATGGCATCTGGAAGAAAACAAACTCTTAACACCACACCAAGCAGGATTCAGAAAATACAGATCCACTGAAGATCAAATAACCTATATAGCTCAGGAAATAGAGGATGCCTTCCAAGAGAAAAAGCACACACTAGCAGTCTGGATAGATTTAGAAAAAGCATTTGATAAAGTATGGAAGGAAGGACTGAAAGTAAAACTGCAAAACATGCATGTTTGTGGAAAAATGTATAAATGGATCAGCCACTACCTTGAGAACAGAACTGCCAGGACAAAAGTACAAGGACAAACAAGCAAAATGATGCTGCTGGAGCAAGGTGTCCCCCAAGGAGGAGTTCTTTCACCAACATTATTCCTAGCATATATAAATGACATCACAGAAAATTTTCCAGCCAGAGTACACACATCCTCCTTTGCAGATGACCTAGCCATATGGACATCTGAAGAATATATTAGTACAGCTAACAGCAGAATACAGCAAGCCTTATTAGCGCTAGAGGACTGGTCAAAATCATGGCTAGTGAAGATAAGTGAGGAGAAAACAACATGCACAGTGTTCTCCCTCTCAAATAAAACTCAGCAACCTAAGCTGGTATTGAATGGAAAAATATTGCGCCATGAAGAAAATCCAAACTATCTAGGAGTCACCTTTGATCGTCGCCTGACATGGAAGACACAGGTTGAGAAAAATCGAACAAGAGCAAGGCAGAGAATGGCAATCATGAAAAAGCTTGCTGGTACAACGTGGGGAGCAGATGAGAAAGTTCTCAAGAAGTTATATACTGGACGGGTGAGGCCAGTACTGGAATATGGCATTGCAGCTTGGGCAACAGCAGCTAAGTCAAACTTTAACAAAATAAGTAGAGTCCAAAACCAGGGAATGCGAATCATAACTGGAAGCCTGAAGACAACGCCTATTAATGAACTAGAAAAGATCACTTGTTTACAACCAATGCAGGATAGAAGAGATAGCAGAGCCCAGCAACAAGCAGAAAAATTTAGAAGATTGACAGACCACCCTATGTACAACAGATTTAATGGTTTTGGAAAGGGAAGACTGAAGCGTAGCAACTTTGTAGAAACTGCAAAACGAAGGATTAGGGCAGATCCTATACTTAACATATCAACAGTCAAGCCCATACACAATGCACACAAGTTCCCAGCTTGGAGACAGCAGAAACTGCCTGAGATGATAGAAAACATTCCTGGTATTGAGAAAAAGAACACTCAGCATGAAACCGAAAGAAGAGAAATAACCCTAAACTACATAAAAGAACATTACCCAAGCAGCAATTGGACCCATGCATATACAGATGGATCAGCCAAAAATTCAATAGAGAATGGAGGAGGAGGAATTCTCCTAAATTTTAAAAATGGAGTGAAAAAAACACATTCAATGGCAACTGGAAAATTTTCAAGTAACTTCAAAGCGGAGGTAGAGGCTTTGAAAACTGCAGCAGAAATGCTCCTGATGGAGGAAAATAAAGAGAAGCAAATAGCTATCTTCACAGATGCAAAGTCAGCTGTCTCAATACTGAAGAGCAATAACAGCACAGAACTAACTGACCTAAGAGCAGCACTCCATGGTCTATGCCAGAAATCCAAAAAAGTTGTAATACAGTGGATCCCATCACATTGCAGTATACCTGGAAACGAAGAGGCTGACAGACTGGCAAAAGAGGGCGGACGACTACCACAGCCTGACATAGACATAACCTATAATGAGGCAAAGAGGTTGATAAAAAGCACTTATAGAACCAAATGGGAATCTGAGCATCCAGGCCATCAGAAGGATGATGCATATTACAAACTCGACCGAAGAGAACAAGTAGCAATCTTCAGACTCCGCACAGGACATAACAGGCTGAAATACCACTTGTTCAATAAACTAAAGATAGGAGATACCGATGAATGTAATTGTAGTACTGGAAAAATGACAGCAAAACATTTGCTGCAGGATTGCCCAACGTATGCAGAACAGAGAAATATATTTTGGCCCACACCTGCTTCATTTGAGGACAAGCTCTATGGAGATATCAACAAGCTCAAGTTGACCGCAGCTTACTTTAACTACATACAGGTTGACATTTAAAGGTGCATGAAGACCCAGAGGCATGAAATGGAATATTGCTTGGATAGCAAATCCATTACGTGGAAAGTCCGAATCAAAAGCCCATTGTGTGGGCTTCATAAAAGGTGGAAAAGTGGCATGAAATGGGATATTGCTTGGATAGCAAATCCATTACGTGGAAAGTCCGTATCTAAAGCCCACTGTGTGGACTTCATAAAAGGTGGAAAAGTGTCCTAGTGGCACGAAATGGAATATTGCTTGGATAGCAAATCCATTACATGGAAAGTCCGAATTGAAAGCTCACTGTGTGGATGTCATCTGCAGACTGCATACTTCTGGTTTCCAGAAGAACAGCCTATGGTGAACGGAAGGCCCAATATACGGAAGTGAGGCTAAGCAGCCATGTGCAGGACGTGACGATTCCTTGGGTGAGCCCAGTACCAGAGCGCTATGTATCGGCTCTGCAATTATGGAAGCCTCCTTGGATGGCGGGGAATGCCCATGGTCTGCCCCTGCCTTCCCTTGAGGGCTGACCAGGATCTTTGGCTGTTCTATATGGACCAGCTGGGATGGGGGATAACACCACAACAGTGAGAGTCAAACGTCCTCAGAAACCCCCGGGAAGGTTAACCCGGTCAACAAATGCCCGCAGAAGTCGGATGTGTCGGCCTAACGGCGCAAGAACGCAGCTCTGCTGTAAACAGGCACAACGCAATCACATCCGAAAAAAAACTCCGGATGAACGAAGAAGAAGAAGAAGAACGTCTGGAAACATAGTTCGAACTCACTGCAGGAGAAAGACACCCGGAGTCATGACCATTGTGGGCCCAACCCCAGTGTCGAGAAGATGAAGAGACGAAACATTCTGGGAAAGGGGGAGGGGGCACCTTCTGACGATCAGAAGACTCCTGTCGTACTTGCTTCACGGCGGGATTTTTTAAATTTTTGTCACCATGGAGAGACATGAAAGCCAACCCTATTTGGCAGGACACGTGAGACGATAGACCCAAAGAAAAAAAAAATTTTGTTGCGTATCCCTTACGGGACGTTGCAGTCAACACCAGCATTTTCAGCTGCTGTTGATGTACTACGTTCAGTAGTTTGCCATCGCTTTCTGAACGACCGGGCCGGTCGTTAGGGGTCCTATACCTTTTTCGAAAAAACCAGCACCGCCGTGTTTCGAACCCGGGTATACGGGCTCACAAACCGCGTTCGCAAGCCCTTAGTCACAGAGACCGGTAGACGCAAAGATGATTACTTTAAAACTTTCAGGATAGAAAATGCTAAAGTAACTGCTGGGAATTTTTAAAAAAAAGATATTTCCACCGGAATAAGCTTAAGGTAGCCTTGTGCAGACTCCGAGGTTGTGCAAAACAAAACAGACCAAAAGAAAAATGTCCGAGGATAAAAGAGAAAGGTGACATGCACCGCTGACGATCTGAAACCTTCGAGTCTCAGGCTTGGATGCCAAATCACGCACACGACGGCCGGATTGTTAAGTCTGACATTCCGGGTGGCCGCCTTCTAACACACAGCCGGGGCTTTAAAACTTTAATACTGGCGTGACTGGAGTCCCCGGACCAGGCTGTTATCTCGCCAGCGGGGTTCATTTTCTCGTGGCTGACGCGGCATGTGTCTATCGACCGAGGCCCGCTCGATAGCTGGAATGGAGCGAGGGCGTGTATGTGTGTAGGGCTTTACTTCGATTTGGCGCTTGTCATCAAGTCCCCGGGAAAATTAAGAGGGAAAAAAAGGGAGGAAGGGGGATACTAGATCGACGGGAAGCCGGGGGAAAGGTTAGGAAGTTTAACGCTAGGGGATTTTTAGCTAGGGGGTGGGAGGCGGGGAATCAAAGGATCGAAATACGACGACCTTCACGGGAGGCCTGGAGACCTTTCACGGGAGATAAGAATGATCAATGGGGGAAGATTAGAAACGTGTCTGGGTAAAATTGTGGGGACCCACAGGAAGTCACACCTGACGTTATCATTCGGCAACTTGATGCGAACCTTCGACATTTGGTTGCTGGCCACTGGGGTTGTGGCGAAGGTGTGGCGAACTTCATTCGCAATCGCACAAACCACGTTGGAAATCAGCGGTAAGGGATTGAGAATCAGACGGCCTTGTGTTGATTGTTAACAATGGTATGAGCGCGGCCGTTCAGAACGCAATAGCAAACTGCTGAACGTATATTTGCATTCCCTTTATTCTTAAAGCCCACGCCGAGTGGCTTTGGTGATTATGTCTATTCACAGCTTTCTGTCTCTTGCGCTGCGAATCATTTTCGTGCCAGGACATGTGGGTGTACAAGGAAATGAGCAGGCTGACAAGCTTGCAAGCAAGGCTACTGTGGAAGGCGGACGAGCCATGGACCAGGCTGATTTTCTTAATGCTCTACGAGAAGTTAGTCGTTTGTGAGAACCAACTGATGACTGTGAATCTACAGCCATGGTCAGGATACGAGAACAGAAAGTTAAAAGAGGTGTGGCCAAACAAGAACACTACGCGGGAAGCCAAAGAAGATTAATAAACCAACACACACAACGGGTGTCGTTAGCTGCTACACGCAGCGGGATTTGCTGAGGAGGGGATCTGAGCACTTATGGACTGAATGGTTCGATCTGCAACGAGGATGATCTGCAATGAGGATGATCTGACTGACTGACTGACTGACATTTATAATACCACGATGTCCAACTGTCCAGCATCTTCTCTCTTGGTTCCCCTCTGCCTTTCTCCCCCACCAACCTTCTCGTTGTGACAATATACTCCAGCTGCCCCTTGCGTAGTTAATCAAAAACCGCCGAAAAATGCTTGGTTGAATGCGACGTCCTGTAAAGGATATGTAACAAACATTGCGGATGGCGTTTTAAGGCTTTTGGTGACAAGAACGAACTCACGGACAAAACACGACGACCCCAAACCATCCTTGTGGTGAATTCAAAGAGAAGCTGTTACTCTCGGACCCAGTATCACTTCGCTACAGCGTCTCTTATTTTCGACTCCAGCGACAAAAATGATGACGTCATCCTATTAATTGCGCTAATTGGCCAGAGGCTATCTATGCAGTGTAGGAAACGCATTTTCGTTCCGCGACTCCGAGTTTCCGGTAGGAAAAACTCCCCCGGGAGATTCCAGGCAGCCATTTTATCGCCCACATGCAGACTAGTTGTTTTCCAGTCCTTGCTGGGTGCGTCGTTGTCAGGTGTGGGATGTTTGTCTTCGTGTGAAAACCCGAGGTATCATTGTTCCTTGTGAAGGTTGTGAATGATTTAGGGAAGTGTTTTAGCGTCAGGGGCGTTGGCTGAGGTGGGGACAGGTCTAATGAGGGCAAGAACTTAAAGGGTTGCAGTCCATGGGGTCACCGCCAGATGGAGAACTGAATAGAGGAGTAGAGGTCCAGGTGGGTTAGAGGTTTGACCTTTGCTTCTAACCCCAGAAGATCGGATATTATCATCATAATCTTCTTGTTCTTCTGGTTCTTTCTTTCTTTCTTTCTTCCTTCAGCTTTAATTTTTTTTTTCTTTTTTATTTCACTTCATTATCATCTTGATTTTTCTTAATTCATCCGAAATGTTTTGTGGATTTTGGTAGTTTCGATGTGCTTGTTGACAGCAGATCTGCCATTGTTTTCAATTTCACCCGACACAGCCACTCCTCCCAGGCATTTGTTGACCTGGGTAGGTTAACATTCCCTAGTAGTTCCGTCTGAATGACATGAGCAAGACTGCTGTAAAACTGTGGATATGTCAACAATATATATATATATATATATATATATATATATATATATATATATATATATATATATATATATATATATACACACACACACATATGGCAGTTTTACACAGCACAAGTACGCTAAACCAAGGTCGTTGCGGCGACAAGCCTACATCAGCATGTAAACACAATCACATATAAATCACGAAGATGACACAGGATGGGTAGTTTCGTGCGACATGTTTCGGCCTCATGCGGATTTTCGCAGGGTTGCCACATTTCTTTGACAGAAAACATCTAGAATTACATCTATCATCTAATCGTCAAAAAACGACATCTGGACGCAGGCAAAAACATCTGGATCTAGATGTAAAACATCTAGAATGGCAACCCTGGATTTCCGTTGTGTCACGTAGTAGGAATAACACACGGTGGAAAACCGTATGTTAGATTAGTACAACACACTTGCGGTGGACACCGAGCCTAGAGTGCTGCACGACAACGTTAAGGCGGTACTGATGCACTGATCACAAACATGGAGAACGACGAACAAGATAACAAATAAACTACAGACATTCACTAGCTGGTGCCTGGGCGAAATCATCATCCAGTGCCTTGCCGGCTGACGTGGGCGATCATACCTCTTCACAAATTACGATCTCCGGCGTCATGGATCAATTCGTGTGTTAACTTCCTTCAATGTCACGACACAAGACTTCGAGAATCTTCTCACGCTGTCTTCCTCTATTTCTCTTGCTGCAAATATTTCAGGTTGTCACAACATGTTCCAGTTTTTGTCTTCTCATAACGTGGCCCAAATCGATGACTGCCTTTTTGTGATAAGTTGTCTTTGCGACTCAACTTCCCTTAAAGCGTTCTGATTGCTCATTTTGGCTGTCTAATTAATTTTCAGCATTCTTCTACAAAACCACATCTCCAAGGCTTCTGGGGATTGTTTCTCCCACCAAAAAGGAGGAATCGAATGGTATGATATAATCACCAATGTGAAGCTCACAAAGAGAACTAGACAAACACCAGTGAGCCAAGATAGAAGTGGTTCTCTCATGGACATTGTTTATCCAGTATTTCCAGTGGGCTGTTGAGTGCCAGGGGTTGGTCCGCGTCGTGGCTTCTAGTCACTGTATCTCTAGGGATCGCCAACTCCGAGTATAAGAGACATGCATATAAATTGCACAGAGACAGTTAGATAAGTCACAGAAAGACAAAGTGAAAGAGACAGTGAAAACGTGAAACAAGTCACGAAGAGACACACTGAAAGAGTTATGGGGAAAAAAATGATAGAAGGTGGGACAGAAACACGAATAAATAACCTATGCGATCTTGGATATCCATCTCACACGATCATGGGTCGCCATCTCACACGATCATGGGTCGCCATCTCACACGATCATGGGTCGCCATCTCACACGATCATGGGTCGCCATCTCACACGATCATGGGTCGCCATCTCACACGATCATGGGTCGTCATCTCACACAATCATGGGTCGCCACCTCACACGATCATGGGTCGCCATCTCACACGATCATGGGTCGTCATCTCACACAATCATGGGTCGCCACCTCACACGATCATGGATCGCCATCTCACACGATCATGTCTCCAATCTGGCCTGTGCTCTAACGCCATTTATATCAGTAATCCAAGCCATTCAGATATGTAGGCCTATCTCTTTGTCTTGTCTCAACCTTACTCTCTTCCCACGAAGCCTGCCAGTTGTCACAAAGTTTAAGCTGAAAATAACTGCAACAGAAGCTTCATGATCAATTAAAAGTTCGGAAACTAAAACACCAACGAGACAATGAAACCTCAAAGTTAAAGTTAAGTTATACAGCAACGACTTAATGTGAACTGCTAATTTTTTGTTGCCCCGTTTAGACATACATCCCGACACCGTAGCAATAGCACTCTGTAAGATGCGTCCCATATGAGCCCGCCTCTTTGTTCCTTGGGGCACGCCCCTGTTAATCTTCCCTCCCACTGTCTGGCTGTCAGTAGCCATGTTTACATGCGAGATCGAACTGCCAGTGGTGGCGTCCCGGTCGGTAAGTGGGTGGGTTCCGGGTTGGTGGGGGATTTTAAACACAGTCTGCCGGCAGCCCGTGTTTGATTACATCTGGTGTCGGATGTCTTGAGCTGTTCGTTTTCACACCTTCTCCCTCTCCCTCACTCTTTTCTTTCGCCCCCTCATTCTCTCCTCTCTCCCTCCCTATCTCTATCACGCCCTCTCTCTCTTTCCCTCCCTATCTCTATCCTCCCCCTCTCTCTCCCTCAATCCCTCCCTCTCTCTCTTTCCCTCAATACCTCCCTCTCTCTTTCCCTCTTTATCTATCCCTCGCTCTCTCCTTCCCTCCCGCTCTCTTTCCCTCTTTATCTATCCCTTGTTCTCTCTTTTTCTCCTCTCTCCTTCCCTCTTTATCCCCCTCTCTATCCCACTCTCTCTATCCCTCCACATCTCTTTTGCCCTCTCTCTCTCTATCCCTCCCTCTCCCTCTATCCCCCTCTCCCTCTCTCTGTCCCTCTCTCACCCTCTTTCTCTATCCATCCCCCTCTCTCTCTTTTCCTCTTTCTCTATCCCTCCCCTCTCTCCCCGCTCACTATTAATCTCTTTCTATACCTCCTCTCTATCCCTCGCTGTCTCTCCCTCCCTCTATCTCTTCTCCCTCTCTCTATCCCTCTCTCCCCCTCTCTCTGCTTCTCTATCCCTCCCTCTCTCTCTCCCTATCTCTCTTTCTCTCCCTCTCTATTCTGCCTCTCTATTCTCCCTCACTATTCTCCCTCACTATTCTCCCTCTCTCCCTCTTCCTCTCTATCCCTCCCTCTCTATCCATCCCTCTCTCTCTATCCCTCTCTCTGTCTCTCTCTCTCTCTCTCTCTCTCTCTCTCTCTCTCTCTCTCTCTCTCTGCCGTTAAACTTCTGCTCACTGCTCTAAAAGGTACAGTGCGTATATCAGCCAAAGGGAGCAGTGGAATAAGTGAGCTTTATAAGAACATGATCACAAGTGACATAATGGACGTTGTGGCTAGAACCTTCGTCAGCACACGAACAGCAGACACTGATTCTTTCATTCGTTCGTTTGTTTGAAATTGATTGTCTATATCTGCAATGTTGTCTCTTGTGTATACTTCACTTTCTTAGTTCATTCAGCTGTCCATATAGTTTATCTTCCACTGTTGTTTCTCTAGGCCTGAAAGTTTGCCTAGATATGTCGTATCTTGGGCAGTCTTGGAGCGTGTGATCTGCTGTCTGCGGCCCGAATCCACGTGTGAACATTGCTGATTCACCATCTTGAATTTTGTTTACACGTGGTTTGATAATCGTCTGGTTCTTCTTCTTCTTCTTCTTCTTCGTTCATCCGGAGTTTTTTTTCGGATGTGATTGCGTTGTGCCTGTTTACAGCAGAGCTGCGTTCTTGCGCCGTTAGGCCGACACATCCGATTTCTGCGGGATATTTGTTGACCGGGTTAACCTTCCCGGGGGTTTCTTAGGACGTTTGACTCTCACTGTTGTGGTGTTATCCCCCATCCCAGCTGGTCCATATAGAACAGCCAAAGATCCTGGTCAGCCCTCAAGGGAAGGCAGGGCAGACATGGGCATTCCCCGCCATCCAAGGAGGCTTCCATACTTGCAGAGCCGATACATAGCGCTCTGGTACTGGGCTCACCCAAGGAATCGTCACGTCCTGCACATGGCTGCTTAGCCTCACTTCCGTATATTGGGCCTTCCGTTCACCATCAGGCTGTTCTTCCGGAAACCAGAAGTATGCAGTCTGCAGATGACATCCACACAGTGAGCTTTCGATTCGGACTTTCCATGTAATGGATTTGCTATCCAAGCAATATTCCATTTCGTGCCACTAGGACACTTTTCCACCTTTTATGAAGTCCACACAGTGGGCTTTTGATTAGGACTTTCCACGTAATGGATTTGCTATCCAAGCAATATTCCATTTCATGCCACTAGGACACTTTTCCACCTTTTATGAAGCCCACACAATGGGCTTTTGATTCGGACTTTCCACGTAATGGATTTGCTATCCAAGCAATATTCCATTTCTTGCCACAAGAACAATTTTCCACCTTTTATGAAGCCCACACAGCAAGCTTTCGATTTGGACTTTCCACATAATGGCTTTGCTATCCAAACAATATTTCCCTTTCATGCCTCTGGGTCTTCATGCACCTTTTAAAATTTAACCTG
>JACEFZ010019382.1:0-36820 GCA_014155875.1 Cepaea nemoralis
TCGATAGTCGTTATCATTTTTATGCCACAAGACCAAGCCATCCAGGTACTTGCTTCTAGGTCTTCCCCTTGGTCTGTTCCTGTTAAAAATGGCAAACTACTGAACATAAAACTTGTCTAGTACATCAACAGCAGCTGAAAAATGCTTGTGTTTACTGCAACGTCCTGTAAGGGATATGCAACAATTAAAATATATATTTATATCTATGGTATTTAGCAAATGATGTGCCGTGGCTTGCTCACAGACAGAAATTCAGTCGCGAACTTGTTCAATATATTTACAGAAAGCATATGCATAATACAACTGTTATAGACGAGTTCTAAGAATATCTTGGGTAAAGAAAAGAACAAATGCATCCATACTTCAAGGGCTGAATACTGAACAAGGTTGACTATTAAAGACGATAAAACAAAGACAATTGAAATATTTTGGTCACTTGAAACGTCATGAAAGTTTGGAGAGAACAATAATCGAGGGGTATATGCCTGGGAAGAGAGGAAGAGGAAGGCCAAAGAGAAGATGGGTGGAGGATGTGGCTGATGATCTCCAGATAGGTGTATCGGAAGCTGGACATCTTGCTTATGATCGAGAGGCATTCCCGAAGGTTGTTATGGGAGCGAGGTTCTGCAAAGGACATGCTACTGAATGAATGAATGAATGAATGAATGAATGAATATGTTGTGTTAGTATGGAAGTGAAGGGGAACGATCATGTCAATATCCCCAAAAATAGTTGATTGGCTTTCACGAAGCTAGATTTATGCTGGAGTAACATGTTTGAAAACAGTAATGTGCTGAAGCCGAGGCGGTGATTGATAAATAATGTACTGAAGACGAGACGGTGATTGGTAAATAATGTACTGAAGACGAGACGGTGATTGATAAATAATGTACTGAAAACGAGAGGGTGATTGATGTGTAATGTTTAGTCGACGAGTCAACATCACGGCACACAGGTGTAACCCATAAGTTCTCTGTTCTACTCCTAACTCAAACCTCAGCTCAGTGCACGAACTCTGTAGCACCGGCGAGAATCCTTAAATACTTTGGGTACCTGGATTACAACAATACACACGGGCGTCCGATCTCACTACCCATAGATCAGGGGAATTTGTTTTACTAGCAGTCTATGTGGGGGGAAAAGACCCGGTCTCAACCGGGTTTTGAACCCGAGATCTCCAGCACTCGAGGCGGACACCATAACTCGAGACCACGAAGCGGTGAATATTGGAGTGAATTATGGGTAAGATGATCACAAGACACAGGGGCGCGCTGACTTAATGGGGTGAGTTTGGCCCCTGGGGGGAACCAAGAGCCCTTATTTACAAAACAGACCAATTTGTCAATGTGATACTGCCTCAGCTGGTGCCCACGGACGGACAAGGTCAGCGTTAATTCACTGTCGTGATACAGAAGGAGATGTTGTACTTTGATCTGGGACAGATTAGCAAACGATTGGCCTTTTATAAAGGACTTTTTTCTTTCTTTTTTTTCCAACTTTTATTTCATACAAAGCAATGTGTATTTACAAGTTGTAGTGTGTGTTTCTTTTGTTTGTGTATATTACAGAGCGTTGCCGTTTATTAGTGTTAAGTGTGACATTGTGAATGAAACATATACAAAAATATATACAGTTATGATAATATGACATTTGTGGCATAGTGCATGTAGATACGCATTCCTTGCATATACTTCACTTCCGCAAGCGGAATGCATGAAACACCTGTCCATCTCTCCTCTCTCTCTCTCTCTCTCTCTCTCTCTCTCTCTCTCTCTCTCTCTCTCTCTCTCTCTCTCTCTCTCTCTCTCTCTCTCTCTCTCTCTCACGCACACACACACAAAACACACGCACACACAATCTCATGCTTTCTGGAGACCGCAGTACATTTAAATGCCACGCGCTTGGACAATAAACTTTAAACTATCATTTCCATTAAAATGTGGCTTCCTTGAAATTTCTGGGTCACTAAGCTCCCGAGGCGAAGGTCGTTGGTGTTGTTGCCTGATGACAAATTTCAGGGTGACGCTCTAGTCCATGATATCTTTTGTTTGGGGGACAAGAAACAGGGATTTACTACTAGCAATTAGGGTCCATGGTCTGTCCCCAGGGAGATAATTGGTCAAAATTGTGATAGTGTCTGGGTTTTATATACAATGGGAAGGACTTAAAACCTGGCCACTAAAAGCCACCTTAGCTTACTGGGTACTTAAAGGGCTCATCGAATTTGTTTATACATGGTGGTGCATATTTTTCTTTTGAAACATATCATTACCATATACCATCATTTTAATACTTAAGATACCGACTTGGTTTAAAGACTGCTACACGCACGCACGCGCGCGTGCGCGCACACACACACTCGTACACATGCGCGTGCAAATTCATGCACCACACACGCACACACACCTGCATCCACACACAGACGCATACATATGTTACTGCCAACGGCACAGACACCCATCCACAATATATTTCATGTTGCACATTCAAATATAATAATGGGAAAATTAATAATAATAGTAGCAGTAATAATAATAGTATTAATAATAATAATAATATAATTGTAAGATTATTAATACCATCAATAAATACATTTAAAGTTGTAGTATCCTTTATTTAAAACAAGTTATTTGCTTCTACTGTAATATGTGCTGTCTTCAGCCAAATATTTTACGAGATTTGCGCTTGTGGGGCTAAGATTAGAATGTTTGCGACTTTTTGTTGATAAAGTTGTTGGACAATTTCTTTGTTGATTGTTCTGTAATTGTATAGTGCTTTGTTTCTTAATGTCCATATAAGATTTCTGTACTCTGCCAATAGAACAAGTAGCTTTGTGTGGGTGTCTTGTGTGGAGTAAGGAATGGAATTTATCATGATTGCTTTGTAAACATCTGTTCTTTGTTTCAAATGAGTGTTTAGGATGTTTTGTAGAAGGTTTCTTGTTGGCATGATTGTGTTGCATTCGTAATAGATGTGCTCTTCTGATTCTTGGACGTTCCGTCTACAAAGCTGACACTGTAGTATTTGTTTAGTTATTTTTGCTGTTCTCTCTGTTGTTGGGGTCATGCTGTAAACAAGCCTATATGTAATTTCTCTTGCTTTTGGAGCATTGAATGCCATATTTCGCTGCATATCGTCAGGTTCATACTGCAGAAATCACACAACACAAAATAAAGTAATAAAATATATCTTTCATATTCTCATAGTAATTTCAATTGGCTACCACGGTACTTTTAAACTCTCTTTCATGTCTTTCTGTTTACACAAAGCGAAGATTATGCAGATTAATTGTGATGGCTTCTGAGACCTTCATTTGAGCTTCGTGCACTGAAATTTTCATTTTCTTTATTATTCCGTAAATTGATTGATAGCGTGGCTTGTCTCTTTCTCTCTGTTTGCTGTCCAAATTGTCAGGGCTGTTTTGACCGGTGGAAGGATGTCGATTGCGGCTGGAGGAGGAGTGTTGGGGTGATACATGGGGCCTGTACTTTTGTGTGGATGTTGGCCGTGGACAGTGAGCAGAGGGTCGGGGGATATCTGGTGGCTGTGGAGGTGTGGTTTTTGGTGAGAGTGCAAGGGGTGCCATGGACGGACGGAGAGACCAAAGACAACTTCCTAGAGGAGACGGGTGTGGGTCGTAGGCTGATTGGGGAGATTGGACGTAGAAGGTCACAATTCTTTGGACACTTTGAGAGAAGAAGTGAATTGGAGAAAGTGGCGAAACATGACTACCCACGCTTATCGGCATGGCACGAAATTATGATAATGACTGTTTTGAGTATTCTTGATGGTAACATTCTGTAGAAGAAAGTAACTCTTGTTATTTCACGAACAGGTCAACATTTTAGTCCAACTGTCCGGTGCAGGAACACCTAACCTCAGCATCAGCACACCGGATGTTTAAAAACACGCGTTCTTACCCATTCGGCCATGCTGACCTGCATGAGTCGAAGTAATATCTTATGCTATATAATCAGTTCACACAAGGCACAGCTTAGCACATATTTTAATTTAGGATAGTTTATATCTATGGTCTCCCTGGCCAAGGGGTTAACGACATTGTTCGAAATCCCGTATATCCACGTGGGGAAAACAGCATCGGTGAGAATCGGCAGCAGTTCGAGCCGCACTGGTAACTTGCCGGTCGTTCAGAAAGCAATGGCAAACTACTGAACGTAAAACTTGCCTAGTACATCAACAGCAGCTAACAAATGCTGGTGCTGGACTGCAACGTCCTGTAAGGGATATGCAACATTTAAAAAAAAATATCTATGGTATTGAACAAATGATGTGCCGTGATTTGCTCACACACTGAAATTCAGTCGCGAACTTGTTCAATATACTTACGGAAAGCATATGTTGTGATAGTATGGAAGTGAAGGGGAACGATCATATCAATATCCCCAAAAATAGTTGATTGGCTTTCACGAAGCTAGATTTATGCTGGAGTAACATGTTTTAAAACAGTAATGTGCTGAAGATGATGCGGTGATTGATAAGTAATGGCTAAAGATGATGCGGTGATTGATAAATATTGTACTGAACGCCCGTGTGTTGCCGGGGCCTATACTGTGGAACAAAGAATAGTAACATAGTGCCTACCATGCACGTCGTAAGAGGCGACTAAGGAGGCTATGGTTCCGTCTCCCTGCTACTGAGTGAGTGCGTTGCACGACACTGTGAGCTGTGAGTTTCGCGTGGAATGCTTTTACATCTGTCCACGGTTGTTTGTAGCGTGAACTGCATGTTCGGAATGTTGCTGGATTGACTGGTTTGCCTTTTCGGTTCACGAGTTCATTTTTCAGGAGACTCCTGGGAGTCGTCGCTGGAGCTACGGAGTTCGTGCTTTATGCGGCGATTTCAGCGGGTCGCCCTGCGAAAAGAGACCGCGCCATATGGGATAACACCCGGGTCAATGAAGTCTTTCTGGTGACTGCCGTTTCCATCGGCGATGAACTGAATTTTTCGTGGAGGACTTTCGTGTAGGCATTCTGGCGGCTGCATTATGCACAGTGCACCTGTGCGGGCTGTTGGCTTGCCGATACTCTTGTCTATTCCATTGTTCACATAGGGCAGTGAGGAGCATTGTGTGTGGTATTTATGGTACAGGAACGGAGCAATATGGGGACGACCCGTTGCCTTGAAGTTGGAACCACGACTAAATAACTAACTAACTAACTAACTAACTAACTAACTAACTAACTAACTGACTGACTGACTGACTGACTGAATAACTGACTGACTGACTGACTGCATAACTGACTGACTGACTGACTGACTAACTAGCTAGTGTAGCTAGCTAACTACCTAATAACTAATGTACTGAAGAATAGGCGGTGATGGATGAGTAAAGTTTAGTCTACGGATCAACATCACGGCAAACGGGTGTAACCCATAAGTGCTCCATTCTACTCCTATCTCAAACTTGACTCCGGAGAATTTCAGCTCACTGCACGAACTCCGTAGCACCGGCAAGAATCCTGAAATACTTTGGGTAGGTTTTTAACTGGAAATTTTGCCCGGACAGCGCCGTTAGGCTACGCTTTTTCGGTTTTCAACTGCTAAGGTATTGTTTACGTGCGCAACAATACACACGGGCGTCCGATCTCACTACCCAGTTTGACAGTGTCGTCAACCATTATGACCAACCGACTTAGAGGACTCTGTCGTGACCGAAGGATCGTGTACATTGTAACAGTATTGTTACAATGCAATATTTCTGGTATCAGGAGGTTAGGTTTTCCCGTAAAATGAATGCCAGCCAACACGCACCAATTGGTCACCACCCTGACGTAAAGAAACCTGCGAAAGACGTAAGGTGGTAACTATAACACGCATTTTGTATCATCCTGACTGTCGACAATCCCCGGAGAAGAAAGAAGGCCTTTAAGAATTAAATAAAGCAAACTCAAGAAGCGAAACCAGGATGTCTCTGTACGCAATTTCGTTTTGTTGGTTTGGCATTTGTATTTATGAATTATGTTAGATTCAAGCAGTCGCGGCACAATCGACGAAGTACCTAACGGCAAGAAGCGAAACCTACCTACGACACTAATTGGCCTCTGAAATACGTTGCACCTCTCTGAGCCAGTAATGATCGGCTGACTAATATCGCACTGTGACAACATGTGGTAGACTCCGTTGTTATGCATTTGATGATATTCCATGTGTTGGTTGCAACAAAATTCAACAAGAATTCATAAAACTCATCAATTGCAGAAATGTAGGCACAAATGAAGGACTTCGTCTTATTTAGATTTTGCTGGTTCTTTATTCTTTTTCTTCATAGAGCAGTTACAAATTGGGACGCAGATGTGTTTCCAAGACACCAGGGCCAGGTCATATACTGGCCAAGACCTATTGACGCGTCCTCGTCGAGCGTCCTGGGCAACAGGTCCCAACTGGCTAAAGTCAGTAGGATCGCCGATTCCTCCGAAGTCGGAGAGTGTCTGCCTGTACGGCGAGGAACCACCAGTTTGCACACCAATAAGCCAGACATGGGACAACGGATACTCACGCAAACCTCAGGACCTACGTATTTGTTCCCCCAAAACGTCTCGTCATACCTGGATTTTACTCTGGTGCTTTTTAGTGCGTCTCTCATTACTATTTTCTATCGCACTGCATTACTTTTACTATTTCACTTCCATGCTTGAGCTTTACCATGTCAATCCACGACCATCACCTATGTAACTTCTATAACAGTCACTCTGTTATACCAGAAACCAGGGGAATTTTTGTTACTAGAAGACTACATGAAAAAAAAAAAAACCGGTCCTCACCGGACCTTGAACATGAGACCCCCAGCATCCAGGCGGACACCATACCTCGAGACGGTGAATATTAGAGCGAATGATGGGTAATGTGATCTTGGCCTTTTGGCTAAGATGATCACAGGACACACAGGGGCGTGCTGACCTAATGGGTTGTGTTTTAGCCCCTGGGGGAACCGAGAGCCCTTATTAACTAAAAATAGCTTTGTGATGACTGCCTCAGCTGGTGCCCATGGACGGATCAGGTGCATATAGGTCCGCTCTTATTCACTGTCGTCATGTAGGAGGAGATGTACTTTGATCTGGGACATATTTTTTTAAATGTTGCATATCCCTTACAGGACGTTGCAGTCAACACCAGCATTTTTTCAGCTGCTGTTGATGTACTAGGTAAGTTTTACTTTCAGTAGTTTGCCATTGCTTTCTGAACGAGCGGCTCCCATACCAACACGTTATAACACAACGCGACACGTCTGCTGCACAAATCGGTAGAAGCTGAGTTTCGAACGCCTTGTAAGCGGCTCACGAACCGCGTTCGCAAGCCTTTGGTCACGGAGACCTTTGATCTGGGACTGATTACCAAACGATTATTGGCCTTTATAAAAAGGCCTGACAAAAATTATATACTTTAAAATTTTGTATTGAAAGATAACAAATAATGTATGAGATGTCAAGAAAAAGTAAAAAAATGGGTTATAGATTTACCAGTTTGTAAAATATTGCCATAATATTTATAAGATGTCTATAAATTTCTCAAATTTATTATAAAGTTTCCTATGAAGTTTATTTCCTTTAGGAAGACACATAAAAATTATATAAAAATTTGAGAAAATTGCTACAACTCTTTATATCACATAATAAAAATAATACATATCGAGTTAATTCCCTTGCAATAACTTATGTTGTTATGTCCCTTAGTTAGTAGATATATCATCCTCATTGCACATCGAACCATTCAGTCCATATGTGCTCGGATCCCCTCCTCAGTAAATCCTGCAGCGTGTAGCGGCTAACGACACCAGTTCTGTGTTGGTTTATCAATCTTCTTTGGCTTCCTGCGTAGTGTTCTTGTTTGGCCACACCTCTTTTAACCGAGTCAGCGCCCAGGGTTAATATATCGAAAAATATGACCTCCCATTTGGACAGAAGGAAAAAATATCGCCATACTAGGGTCATTGTGTTATTTGTGTTGTTTCACAGTATCTTCCGTGCTCAGTGAACGGAAATGTACATTATAATATTTGTTCATTTGATTGTCTACCATGTATGGTCCAAACTTACGTTTTGTTTGGCACTGAATCAGTTAATTTGCTGTTCTCGCAGTCTGACCATGGTTGTAGATTCGCAGTCATCACTTGGTTCTAGCAAAAGTCTCGTAGAGCATTCAGAATGTCCGTCTGGTCCATGGCGCGTCCGCCCTCCACATTAGCCTTACCTGCGAGCTTGTCAGCCCGCTCATTTCCTTGTACTCCCGCATGCCCTGGCACGAAGATGAAACTAATCTTTGCCAGCCGAAACCGCTCCAGAGACAACAACCACTATCTTCGGATCCTACCCCGTCTCTATCCTCTTGAGCATGCTCATTGAGTCGCTAAGGAAACATGCCCTAGTGAATGTCTGTGTCTCGAGCCATGCTATTGCTTTACTTACTGCCATGACTTCCATAGTCAGGCTACTTGTGTTCTCCACAAAAGCACCAGTAGTCCGCCTTCACAATTCTCCCTCCGGTCCGCACCGTGAAGGCCCATGAGCTTCTCACATGTCGGACGACCGACCCATCTGTGTAAATGAACGTAAAATCACCGTCTAACGAATTCTCGAAAATCAACGCTTGTACTTCCGCCTCCACAGCAGCCGGATTTTCTTGTCTGCATTTTCTGTCTAGTTGGATGCAAACTGAAATGGGCGTACAGAAATCTGTTGGCACTTGTACCCACTCCTCGCCAGGTTCTAAGTCCTCCAGTAAACACACCTGTTGAAGAATGTCTTTGGCTTGACCAATCTACGACCTTCCTATTTTAACCTGCTGCCCTTCACCGTCCTAATTTCACTATGCAGTGGATGTTGTGTGTTTGCGTTAACTCTGAGGTAGGCACGTGCTCTGCAAATTTGTAGTCTGTCTTAAATGGTTAGAAAATCAAGAAGGTAGCGCATCGCCCTGCATGCTGTATCTCTTGTACATCCATGAATAGTGCGCATAGCTTCGTTTTGTATCCTTTCCATCCTTTCTATCTGCTTACGGCTGAGAGTCAGGATCGCCATCGCATACTCAAAAACAGACATTGACCAGCCCCTCAGTATAGAGGCATAGATGGCGCTGCTCACAGTTTGCTGCTGCCATCACCCGCATCGCAGCCAAACACCGCTTGGCCTTTGTTATCACCTGGTCTATGTGCTCATTATAAGCAAGGTTTCGATCAAAACGTATCCCCAGGTAATTCATTGCCTGCGATCTTTCCACAGTCTCTGAACACAGATTAACAGTTGGTGTTGGCGAGATGACAATATGATTATTGAAAGAGAACCATGTCACTGTTGCCTTACTTGGGTTGACCATTGCCCCAGCTTCAGCACACCAAGCACTTATGCGACTGAGTTCGGTTTGCAGTTCCACAGCAGTTACCCTGACGATACACTAAAACATCATCGGCATATGACATTGTCCCCCCCCCCCCCCCCCCCCAGTCCAGTGATCTGCTTCCCGGTTATTCTCACAGTGTAGGTGTTGAACAGCACCGGAGATAATGGTGATCCCTGTTGTAGGCCAGCATATATTGTTGTTGGTTCCGAAGTCCAACTGCCACGTCTAAAAAGTATTTTCCGATCCCTGTGGTAGGCCAGGATATATTGCTGTTGGTTCCGAAGTCCAACTGCCACATCTAAAAACTATTTTCCGTTGGAAGAGGGTGCATCGATCCAACTAAGGAGGAACTGACTTATCTTGAGTTCAAGAAGCTGAAGCATTAAAAAATCAAATGGTACTCTGTTTTACGCATCCTCAAGATCAATCGCTGCAGCAAAGGTTTCAATTCCTGAGTGGAAACCTTCATAAACATCATGGGCAAAAACTGCTGCATTGGCCCAGGTTTCTCTTTTGAGAAGGTACCCTCCCAGGGTAGGTGGGAAAACACCTTGCTTCTCTAGCTGGCTTGATATTTTTCTGACATTTAACTTCTCTATCAGCTTGCCTATTGTATTCTGCAAGGTATTACTCGATATCCCTGAATTTTTGTGTGGTCTTTGCCAGGCTTCGGCAAGGATATCAGATAGCTATGTAACCACTCCTCCTCATGCTAGCACTCCCTACACTGTTGTTGTACATGTCTGCTAGTTTCTCTAGCTCATTGTCGGTACACCTATTGATGTCGTCATATCTTCTGCCATCTGGCCCTGTAGCGCTCTTTTTTATTCCGCCGAAGCAAAGCCTTGATTACTTTCACTGTCACTGGGTCTTCATCCGAAATGTTCTAGGCGTTACACCTATCTGAGGTGACCTCCTTGGCCTCTCATGTCTGCCTAGTTGCTCTGCTCTTGATAGCGCTCGAAGAGGGCTTTGCCCTTGTTCTCAGTAGTCCTCTGCCAGATGAGGTCAGGCATCTTGGAAGTCAGAAATTCTCTTATTCTTGACTACCCCACTCATGTTTTTATGTAGTCTGTATGCTAGAACAGTTTCACTGACTTGTCTGTGCTTACTCTTTGATATACCTCTGCCCATATTTTCACTTTTAACCACCGTAATCAGATTTTTTGAAGTAGCTTACTTCTGTATGCATATCTCTTTCTAAATGCATGCAGAGACTAGGATGAGGCAACTCTGTTCTTCTTGGCGTTTTGACATTTCCTTACAGTACTACGCTTATTCCATCCAGGTCTTCTCCACCTCAAAATTCCACCAAGAATCGACGCTCAGATGAAAGGCGAGACGGACATATAATCAGATTGCTACTGGAACTATTAGTGTTGGAAATCTTCACTGGCTGCTGAGGATAGGGACGGAGCGCATATAGGAATGTCCCGAATGCTGTGATGTCGGTTCCTAAATCAATCAATCAATCAATTCCACCAAGATGGCTGCTCCCAGCTTTTTTTCTTGCCTTAAAACTTACTGCGCTTGTCGTGCTTTATTTGACTTGTGCTGCCTGGTTCTACCTTTCTCCATCAATTTGCTGCATGGGCGGTGGTCGCTGCCGTGGTGTCCTAGGACACCTCATCTACACACTGTAGTGAGTGAAGGAAAAACCATCGCCAGATCAATAGCACTGTCCTCATCACCTGGGCGGCTTGCTGTCCTGGTGGCACAGCCACTGTTGATACAAACCAGGTCAATGGTTTTAACTGCAGTCTCGAGCTCATCCCAATGTGTGTTGGAGGAAATGTTTCCCCATGATCTACCTTTATCGTTGAAATCGCCAGAAAAATTGACATTTTTTTCGTGACCTAATATGTCACTTGCCGGTCTCTCTGGCTGTGGGGTTACAACACTTTCTCTCTGTAATCCCGTTTATCACGCAGAGTCTCGCAGCGGAACGAGAGCTGAGGCGGTTCGACCCCCGCTCATGACTTGCGGGATACTGAGCCGGCCGCTCAGAAAGCAATGGCAAACTACTGAGCGTAATCTTGCCAAGAGATCAACAGATAGCTGAAAGATGCTGCTGTTGACAGCTAAGTCCTGTAAAAGGATACGCAAAACATTTTAATATGTCACTTAAGCATTGCCACTTCTGGGAATCCACACTCGCGTTACGGGCATAAACATTAATCAACACGAATGGTAGACCGGACTGAACTCTAACCGCCTGTATTTGTATGTTACCATTGTCCCAACTGGACATGCCACTGTCAGAGTCCCAAAAGGGTACGATGATGCAGTGACATCGTTACGCCCGCCAGGCGAATTAGCTCCCAGCAGGGAGGCAGCAACTTCGTTACGGCGCCAGGCGAGTGGTAGTAACCGGCCTGCAAGATTGCTGGCTGACGAACGACCAGCGGTCAGGCCTGGACGAAATAACCGCACGCATGCCTCGTGAAGCCACCTGTGGTGGAAGGCCAGTGGCGAACTAGCGGCAGACAGCTCTGGGACACGGACTTGGACGGACGCAAGATTAGAGAGAAAGGCGTTGTGTGGTATCTGTACTGAAAGTCGAGTGTCTGGACATCTTGAGTGAGACTTGTGAGCTGTATGTAAGTGTATTGAAGTATCGAGTAGATATTGTTGTGATCATCGTTCTGTATTTGATATGTGAATAAATCCATAGAACGGTGTGTCGTTGAGTCTTACGTCAAATCACGTTGTACTTGTACTGTCTCACACTGTTAGGTTAGCGAGCCGAGTTTAAGACCCTGACAAGTGTGGACGTGGTGGCATTCGTCCGGCTTTAAAATGAACGTGTTTATGTGATTAACGATTTAAAACTAGAGTTTGTGAACTTATAATTTTTGTCAAACTTTATAGTACATGTAATGTGATCGTGGAAGGCTCATTTTGATTTATTACTACATTATTTAAACATGTGTAAGACTATTTGTAAACGTACAGTGCATACATATTGTTTGTTCTTGTAAGCGTGTAAAACATTTGTGATTTGTAAACTTGTCACCGTTTTGACCTTGCCGACATTGTGATCTTGTCGCCATTTTGACCTTGTCGCCATCTTGTAAACTTGATGTCTATGTCCTTACTGAATGTCATCTTGATGTAAGTGATGTGTCATCAATGTTGTAGAGTGTTGAGATACATGTAGATTGTCTTTGTGCATTGAGTTTGTGGAACGCAAAAAGTTTGGAAAGAAAGTAACTTGTTTTGGGAAGAAAAAAAATTGTTGACGGACAAACTTACGACCTACAACTACACTCAACGCCATACAAACCTAACCAACACTTAGTGACAAGCAGGCACACACCAACAAATAGACGCTAATTCATTTTTCTCCAAAAACAAAGGTTTTTCCATACCATCCGAACCTAGCCGTAGAGGTCATTTGTATTTTCGAAGTAGCGACCCTACAGTTCCTAGCCCGATTTCTAACCATTCTTCACCGCATCCAGGGCACTTGAGTATATTTTTCTTTTCCTATACTTTAAGAATGCAATTCTAGGCACGTATTGTCATTAGAAATCAATTGTAAATTGTTTATTACTAACCACTTATAACATATTTTGTGTGGCTGGTATTTCATTGACATTTTTCCATCATGTCTTCATTATTTGATTTCATTGATATGGGGATAAAATTACAGTTGACAGGTGATGAATTAACAAAGTGGAGTGAGAAGAAATACTCTGAATACTGTGAACGCGATGAAAGAGCGGCTGAAAGAGCATTAAAGCAGGCAGAGATGGCTGCCAAGCAAGTAGAGGCAGAAACGGCTTTAAAACATGCAGAAGCTGAAAGGGCTGCCAAGCAAATAGAGGCAGAAACAGCCTTAAAGCAAGCTGAGATAGATAGCGAGTTGAAAAAGGCAGAAATTGCAGCTCAGAGTAAGAGAGAAGAACTGGAGTTACAGTTGAAGATGAAACAACTTGACACTGAGACTGCCATTAACAAAGAGTCTAAGAAATCTGAGAGACTGGAGAAAGAAAACCAGTACAAGAAATATCAAGGTATTGTACGTAATTATACCTCGGGTGACTGCATCGCAGCCTTTACCCAAAATTTTGAAACTTTAATGGAACATTACCAAGTTCCACTGTCTGAATGGAATATTGTGTATATGAGGAGTTTATCAGGGGAACCTCTTAAAGTCATTGAAACCATCCCCAAAGACCTCAGAAAAGATTACCATTATCTGAAATCTAAGATTATGGCGCATTTTATGTTAGATGAGGCAGGTTACAGAGAACAATTCAGTAAATTGAGCCCAAAACCAACTCAGACGTTCTCTGATTACCTCTGCTTAGTCCGAGATATATTCACCAAATGGACTTCAGCAGCTAAAATTGACAAAAATTATCAGAGACTAGAAGATCTGATCATTCGAGATAAAATTATTTCATCTATTCCATCAGCATTTTCAAAGTTTTTGCAAGAGAATGAGTGCACTAGTGTAGATGAGATTGAGAGACGTGGTTCGGCGTACTACACAGCCAACAAACATTGTTTTGCCACTGAAGCTACTGACATTAACTTTGTAGCAGCGGCTAACTATGACAAACCCTACAGTAGGTAGAAACCTCAAAGGCCTACCTCTGAGAAGTTTAAGCATTGTATTTATTGTAAATATTCACATCATCAGAATGAAATGTGCGATAAACAACCAGGATACCATACGTACCTATTAAACATGGTAAACAGACAAGATCAGGAGCGTAAATCCTTCAGAAGTTTGCGTAAATGTTTCCTCTGTAAGGCGATCGGACACCATCGAAAAGATTGTAAAGGTAGGCAAATGACCAACAAAGCAAATGCCACCTTGTTTGACAGTTCGGCGTCAGACGAAGAACAGCCAGAGAAACATCCTGTGAACTCAGCACAGGCTTTTGACATATTTAGCGCAAATAAATGCTCTGTTTGTAACACCTTCTATGAAGATGGTATTTTAACATGCGGTCACGCCATCCCTATTGCCAATGAAGAAGCTAATTTGGTAGTAGATTCAAAAGGCAAGATAATCATCCATCACGGATATGTGAATGGCAAGTCAGCTACAGTCCTTCGTGACACAGGCAGTTCACTTATTGGTCTGAAGAGAACGTTCATAATGCCTACAGACTATACAGGCAGGCACGTAACATGCAGAACATTCTCAGGCAATATTGAGAAATACCCACTAGCATGGGCACATATTGAAACACCTTTCCTCACTGGGAAAGTAAAGTGCGCTGCATTAACAAACCCAGTGTGTGATGTAATTATTGGAAATTTACCTGAGGTGAATGATAAACCTCATGACATAACATCTATGTGTATTGATGATAACATAACATCACCATCCAATGTCATCATTGAAAATGTCACACCACCTATTGATTGTATTGTAAATGTAGCTAATGTAGCACTAAGTTCTCATGACATCATTGATAACATTGTTCCATCATCATCTGATATCATTGATTGTGTGAACGCAGTAACTAGATCTACTGCTAGAGTGCAAGATGAAAGTAATCAAACTGAGGCTATACAAATGCTTAGCCCAGAATCACTACCTACTAACACCATAAAGGAAACATTTGTAACAGCTCAAAAAGCTGATCCTTCATTGTCAAAATACTTTAATCTGATCGGCCAAAAGCCAAAGGTAACAAAGAATGCAAAATGGCATTTTGCTATGAAAAATGATATACTCACCAGGTATTACACCAAAGGTGACAATACAACAGAGCAAACTGTTTTGCCAACAAATTATCGCAAGCAAGCCTTACATCTTGCCCACGATATACCTCTTGCAGGGCACATGGCATACGTTAAGACCAGATCAAGGTTATTGACACAGTTTCATTGGCCCAAATTTTGCAATGACATTAAAGACTATTGCAGAAGTTGTGACACCTGCCAGAAACTGGTAAAGAAAGGTAAAAACCCACAGGCAAAGTTACAAGTTACTGACTTAGCCAGTCGACCTTTTGAAAAACTATCTGTTGACATAGTGGGCCCTCTTAATCATACAACAACTAGAGGGAATAAATATATTCTAACTGCCATTGATCAATGTAGTCGCTGGCCAGAAGCTATTCCGCTAAAGAACATTACTGCCAATGATATAATGGAAGTTTTCTTCCATATATTTTCTCGGATAGGTTTTCCAGATACTATCCAATCTGATAGGGGCACTCAGTTTATTGCCGCATCCACCCAAGCTTTCACCAAAATGTTGGGAGTGAAGCAATGTTTCAATTCCCCGTACCATCCTCACAGTAGTGGAATTGTGGAAAAATTTAACGGGGATCTAAAGCACATGCTTGCCAAAGTAACGCAAGAGCACCCCAATAACTGGGATGTATATCTACCAGCTATTCTTTTTGCTTATCGCGAGGTACCACATTCTAGTACCGGTTTCTCTCCTTTTGAACTTATCTATGGTGCCAAACCACGCGGCCCATTGACCATTTATCACCAGATGTTAACTGACTCTACTCCAGTACTTAAACCCATATCATCATACGTATATGTCACATCATTGCGTGAAAGAATCATCAAATCTTGTGTTATTGCAAAGAATGCACTAAAATTATCTAGTGCTACTTATAGACAGTATGCTGACAAAGGTAACAGGACGATAACGTTGACACCTGGACAGGACGTTCTTCTTCTACTACCTAGTGACAGACATCTATTGACTGATTCTTGGCAGGGACCTTTTAAAGTGACGAGACAGATTTCACCTGTAGACTACGAAATCCTCATAAAAGACAAACACAAAATATTTCACATAAATATGCTAAGACCATACTACAACAGAGACAACGAACAAGACGATACGACAGCTTGTACAGTGATAATAGATCACGAAGACGACGATGCTAGTGACGAGATTCCAACACCTGCATTAGACACGACAAACTGCTTGAAGGAGATCAAAATCAACCCAAAGTTGACTCAAGCAGAGACAGACAGTTGCAAACAGCTTATACAACAGTACAACACCATCTTTTCCAACAACCCAGGACAAACAGAATTAGTACAGCATCACATCACACTCAAATCAAACACACCCATAAAATGCAGACCATACACCATTCCATTACATTACAAAGAACATTTACATCAGGAAATCATCAACTTAGAGAAAAACAACATCATAAGACGATCCCAGTCAGACTTCTCATCTCCAATGGTGATTGTACGCAAAAAGGACAATACAATAAGACTGTGCATTGACTATAGGAAGCTAAATAAAATAACTGTTCTAGATTTGGAGCCAATGGCAAACACTGACGATCTTCTGACAGAACTGACAGACGCTAGGTTCTTTACGACGCTAGACATGACGAAAGGATATTGGCAAATAGCAGTAGACGAACAGAGCAGACATCTGACAGCATTTGCCACACCTTGGGGACTGTACGAATGGTGCAAACTTCCATTTAGGCTAGTCAATGCCCCTGCCACATTCGTACGTATGACACGACTTCTTCTAGCAGACATTCCTAACATAATCTGCTATATCGACGACATCTGTGTTCACACAGAGACAATGACAGAGCACATTAAGACGTTAGAACAGACATTTGAACGTATTAGACAGCACGGACTGACAGTGAAGCCTGCGAAAGTAGACATAGCCTACCAGGAAATAACTTTCTTAGGGTACAAAATATCCAATGGCTTTGTCATGACAGACGATAAAATTGTGTCCAAGATACTAAAACTCTCACTTCCGACTACTAAGAAACAATTCAGAAGTTTGTTGGGATTAATAAATTATTACAGGCAGTTCATTCCTGATTTTTCCGAACTGACCGAAGTGTTTACTAATTTACTAACCAAAAATAAACCAGAGAAAAGTGTAAACAATGAATGGCTAAAAATTGCATTCAATAAAGTACTTGCGTGTTTTTCTGATAACAGTTCAAATAATCTCATCCTGAAATTGCCCAATCTCCGTTTACCTTTCAGATTGCGTACAGATGCTAGCTCCGTGGCGATTGGAGCAGTCTTGTTGCAGGAGTACAACAACATACTCCATCCCGTTTACTTCGTATCCAGGAAACTAAAGCCCAGAGAACGGGCGTGGTCTATCCCTCAATTGGAAGCCCTAGCTTTAGTGGTGGGTATAACAAAATTATCCAGATTTCTTCTAGGACGTCACTTTATCGTGGAATCTGACAGCAGCCCTTTACGGTTTATAAATTCAGGAGTACCCTCAAATCATATGGTAGCGCGCTGGTCTCTTAAACTTCAAGATTACAGCTTTGAGGTTCGACATATTCCAGGCAGATCCAATTCAATTGCCGATCTTTTGTCCCGTTGTCCGACCGACCCAGTAAGCACCAATGTCTGAGTGCAGTGTGTACAAATACACTCAGACCGACACAGCCATTTATAAGTGAATAATTTTTTCCATTCACAAAAAGCTGTGCAATGTCTACAATATTGTGATAGGGATTACTCCCATTATATATAGTATTCTTATTTTACTAATTCATGTAGTGATTGTCGTGTATAATTGTGTAGTGTGTGGTAGAAAGCGAACTTTATTAATTGTATATACCAAGAACAAGAACAGTGTCACATTCGCTCAAGAACTTACCGTAAGCGAATTATCCAATTTGACAGTGACATCTCCGTTTGGAACTTTCCAGGGATATTTTAATGACGTGTGTGAACGTGTGAACTGAACATTGACAGCTACACCATTGCAGTGAACCGAAATCCATAATGTTTGGTAGTGAAACATCCAACACATGAACAGTCAATCGTAATCCAGAAGGTTTTGTAATGAAACATCCGACACATGAACTGTGAGAACATGGTATTTTCCGTAACTACATCAGACCGGAACAAGTGTGTTCTGCAAGCTTAAACATCAGCTGATTTTAATGTTCGTGTGTACTTCCGGATTAGTTAGAAATTTAGAGTAAAATTAGCAGACGACAAATAAAAATTTAAAAATCTATGACGATTCTAAAATCTTTAGGAATCAACAAACTTAAATACACGAATTGTGTATTTACATATTTATGTAGTGTAATCTTAGAATCATATCTTGATTAATGTATTCATATTACCGACTTTTTCTCGTTAATAGGAAGAAACGTCAAGCAATGACGCTAAGAAATAGAATAATGATTGTAAATTATTGTATTTCATTAATGTGAAAATTATTTCCCTTTCATTTATTTGTTATTACATCATTTCACAAAGGGCCATAATTTGAAATGTATATTCTAATGTGTTGTGTATAAATAGCCAAGTGTTGCCAGATTATTGACACAACAGGTACCAATCTACTAGCATGGCAGAGGGTTGCCGACATTGCAGACCAACACAAGAGCTACTGGCCAAGTAAGGTCAGGGTTTGAGCGTTTTATGCGACTTATAAACAGCCGCATTTCGGTCTAGCTAGATGGTTTTTGTTTCAAGAACCATATTATTACGTTTTTTTCTATTTGCTGCGAGGTAGATGCGTGAAGCTGGTACTATCGATCTGACTGGGTCATTTATGCAATTGAGGTAATCAGCCATCGAGACGATGAAACCTGACATGTGTTAAAATTTGAACACCACATGTCGTTGAATGCAACTTCCATTTCTTATATATTTCTATGGCATATTTGTATTTGTGTATTTTGATACTAATGTATATAACAATAGAAGGGTAGACTCTGACAAGGTTAGAATATTAACCCTGCGTGTACATATATGATACATGAAAGATGACATCTTTCATGAATTTGCCGGGGGAGCGTGTCAGAGTCCCAAAAGGGTACGATGATGCAGTGACATCGTTACGCCCGCCAGGCGACTTAGCTCCCAGCAGGGAGGCAGCAACTTCGTTACGCCGCCAGGCGAGTGGTAGTAACCGGCCTGCAAGATTGCTGGCTGACGAACGACCAGCGGTCAGACCTGGACGACGCTAACCGCACGCATGCCTCGTGAAGCCACCTGTGGTGGGAGGCCAGTGGCGAACTAGCGACAGACAGCTCTGGGACACGGACTTGGACGGACGCAAGATTAGAGAGAAAGGCGTTGTGTGGTATCTGTACTGAAAGTCGAGTGTCTGGACATCTTGAGTGAGACTTGTGAGCTGTATGTAAGTGTATTGAAGTCTCGAGTAGATATTGTTGTGATCATCGTTCTGTATTTGATATGTGAATAAATCCATAGAACGGTGTGTCGTTGAGTCTTACGTCAAATCACGTTGTACTTGTACTGTCTCACACTGTTAGGTTAGCGAGCTGAGTTTAAGACCCTGACACCAACATACTGTCGCGATTGAGAATCGCCATTCCCAGATGTTGCCTGTTGTAGAAACATTTGAAGCCGGCCATTTGGTCTCCTGGAGTGCTACAATGTCATTCCTGTAAATCAGGTTTTCGAGAATAGGGCCTCGTTTCACGCTGGCGCAGTTCCAGTATAGAATACGAGTATTCATGTTGCATTTAAGTCTAAAACGTCGCAAACCAACTCGTATGCCTTGTCGCTTGCGGCCACCACGTTGGTCTCGTCGCCTTGTTTTGTTGACTGCCGTCCGCACGTAACACACAAATTGTTCCGCCATGTTGAAAAGACTGAACACCATAGAACCACCCACGCTGCGAAAATGCACTCAAGGATTGCTTCGCTCAATGCACGAAACTCCGTAGCGTTGGCGCAGATCTTGAGAAGAAACTCCTGGTTTTACATCCTGGCACACAAATTACACGTAGGAGATGAAAGTATCCATCTCCCACCAGAAAAAGGGAACGGTCACAAAAACAAACAACCGTCCTTCGACATCTTGACCGGAAGTTGTTATGTCCCTTACCATTATTTTACTTAGATGTTCCTTTACATGTGTAGTTTTATTTCGGCCGGCTCCGTGGTGCCATATAGTGAGTGCAAACAAAAATTACGTCATATAGATTAGATAGAAATCCTCGACGACAAAATACGATAGAAACTAAGGGACGCGTTGGTAACAACAAAAACGTCACAGAGCGATTAGTACAACAACGAGAGACTTGCGGGGACATGGAACCAAGTAGGCAGTGCAAATTTTAAGAGTGAAACATTGGCGTGGCTATGGATCAGAGTTGGCATAAAGACTAGTGGCTGGAGTTATAATAGCAGTGACGAACATGCTACGAGATATTGCCACAAAAGTAGCGAACCTGCAGGCAGAGAAACTAGGCAGATTGTACTTAGAGCGGCGAGAAGAACACTAAGTGAATGGACAGTAGGTCGTCTGCGGACGACTAGAAACCAGGTTTGTCTTCTATTCATGCATATTCATGTGGAATGTACTTAAGCCCCGCCTGTTGTCACAGGCTCTTAAGGAATATTGAATTGTAGTATAACGAAGCAACCGGTGTACGTTGGAATAAATAAACAACGTTATTTATTATTCAAAGCCCAGAGTCTACTTCATCCATCATGTTCAGAGTTACGGCTCCAATTTTTCTTGTTGTACAGTTCTTTGAGCCAGAAGGAATAAGATGCATACCGTTGGATTGTTGGAGTTATTATTTTTATTAACATCATCATTATCCTCAACCAGCAGTTTGGGAAGTGGAGAGCTCGTATTCAGGGAATGCCAGCAACTTTCAGCCATTAGCCACTAAAAATGCACATGCCAAAACATCAGCACACCCCAAAGTCAAAAATATAATTGTGTAAATTCTGTGCTTATTCAGTTACCTGAGGATTTATATTGTGTCTGCCACCACGCATCCATTTTACTGTCGGGACATATACATACACTTCTTGGACATTATTTTGGGAGCATTTGGATACCTATATTGACATACAGCAGTTTGGCACGTGGCACTTCATCTGGCCAGGGGTCAGCCATGTAATCATCCTTTACCCTCTTTTGACAACGATCACCTTCAAATTAATATGCCGTGTGAGTGAAACCGTGGTCAGTCGCTATTTGTGGCTGTTTCAGTTACATGATTCTTAATGTGAGCCAGGGATGGATCCTAATATAACTTCTCTTGGAGGTTGAACGGGGTAGGGGTAGTCGCATAATAGAAATCGAATCGAAAGCCACCAGCAGAGGCGGTCATACGAATGACACAGATGGGCTTTGGGACGTCCCCTGGGGAAACCGCGAGCTCTTATTAAAACAAACAAAACATATTCGTTAAACCAAAGTATCGAGGTTGATTTTAAAATTGATATGGGCTCCGGGTCGACCTAGCCTAAATTAAGTACGAGGAAATACCTGGAGACGTAACGGTATAGGGTGTGATATTGACCGTATCAGCCATCGAGTGCCGATTGGTCTATAAACACACCGAACGAACACTATATACCAATTTTTGTGCGCCGTGCATTCGCACTGCGAGCGCTATCAAGACAAGTCGCCTGAACAAATCAAGCAGCCTGATTACGGGGAGACATGGCACGTTTCAAGAACAGCAAAAGACACGTGATATCCAAGATGTGCAGCGTGAGAGCCGACAAGAAGAACGTGGCGAGCCTGCCTGCGAGCTGCGACAAAGAACCTGAAACTACAGCCACTACTGAAGTCACTACGAGGGAGACAGTCAACACCCCACCACAGACAAGAGCCACATCTACTGAGAAGCAGAGGGAGGAGAAAGACACCAGAGTCGGAAACACCGACTCACTGACAAGCAAGTGGGTTGTCAAACGTATCCAAGTGGAGCTATCAGAAGAAGAAATCATGAAGCAGCTTCGAGAAGAGACTCTCTACATCCGATTCTTGAAGGCGGAGCGGCTCCTCACCTACTCCAAGATTCCTACAACCTTGGCGGTTGTCAGAGTCTAGAGTAGTGCAGTGATGCAGTGACATCGTTACGCCCGCCAGGCGACTTAGTCCCCAGCAGGGATGCCGTAACTTCGTTACGCCGCCAGGCGAGTAGTAGTTACCTGCCTGCGAGGTTGCTGGCTGACGAGACGGCCAGCGGTCAGGCAAGGACGACGCAAGACGCACGCATGCCTCGTGAAGCCACTTCAGGTGGGGAGGCAAGTTGCGAGCTATAGGCAGACAGCTCTGGGACGTCGACTCGACTGGACGCATGATGAGAGAAAGGCGTTGTGTGGTTTCTGTGCCTGAAAGTCGAGTGTCTGGACATCTTGAGAGATAGACTGTGAGCTGTATTGTGTATGTAAGTGTATTGAAGTATCAAGTATATCTTGTAGTGATCATCGTATTGTATATGATCTGTAAATAAATCCATTGAACGTTGTGTCGTTGAGTCTTAAGTCAAATCACGTTGTACTTGTACTGTCTCACATGTGTTAGGTTAACGAGCCAAGTTTAAGACCCTGACATGTGTGGACGTGGGGGCTCGTCCGGCTTTGAAATGAACGTATTTATATGATTAACATTTAAAACTACAGTTTGTGAACTTAGAATTTTTGTCAAACTTTATTGTACATGTAAATGTGATTGTTGAAGACTCATTTTGATATATAACTACATTGTTTAAACATGGAGACTAAATGTAAACGTACAGTGCATACATATTGTTTGATCTTGTAAACGTGTAAAACATTTGTGATTGTTGAACTTGTCACCGTTTTGACCTTGTCGACATTGTGATCTTGTCGCCATTGTGACCTTGTCGCCATCTTGTAAACTTGATGTCTATGTCCTTACTTAATGTCATCTTGATGTAAGTGATGTGTCATCAATGTTGTAGAGTGTTGAGATATATGTAGATTGTCTTGGTGAATTGAGTTGTGGAAAGCAGAAAGTTTTGGGAAAGAAAGTGACTTGTGTTTTGAAAAAAAAAAACAAATTGTTGACGGACAAAGTTACGACCTACAATTACACTCAACGCCATACAAACCTAATCAATACTTAGTGACAAGCAGGCACACCACATCAAATAGACGCTAATTTATTTCCTCCAAAAACAAAGCAGGTTTTCTGTGCCATCTGAAACCCTTGCCGTAGAGGTCATTTGTGTTTCGAAGTAGCGACCCTACAGTTCCTAGCCCGATTTCCAACCGTTCTTCACCGCATCCGGTGCACTTGAGTATATTTTTCTTTTCATATACTTTAGGATGCAAATTTAGGCACGTATTGTCAATAGAACACAATTGTAAATTGTTTACTTTACTAACCACTTGTAACAAATTGTGTGGCTGGTATTTCATTTGCATTTTCCATCATGTCTTCATTAAATGAATTCATCGATATGGGGTTAAAGTTAAAGTTAACAGGTGATGAGTTAACAAAGTGGAGTGAAAGGAAATACTCTGAATACCTCCTAGTACAGGAGAAAACTAATGAACGCGATGAAAGAGCAGCTGAAAGAGCTGCCAAGCAAGCAGAAGCAGAACTGTCTGCTAAGACAAAACAAGCAGAAGCAGAACTGTCTGCTAAGACAAAACAAGCTGAGATAGATAGTGAACTTAAGAAAGCAGAGATGGAAAAAGAAACAGAATTAAAGAAAGCAGCAATAGCAGCTCAGAGTAAGAGAGAAGAACTGGAGTTACAGTTAAAGATGAAACAACTTGATACTGAGACTGCCATTAACAAAGAGTCTAAGAAATCTGAGAGACTGGAGAAAGAAAACCAGTACAAGAAATATCAAGGTATTGTACGTAATTATACCTCGGGTGACTGCATCAGGTTCCACTGTCTGAATGGAATATTGTTTATATGAGGAGTTTATCAGGGGAGCCTCTTAAAGTCATTGAGACCATCCCCAAAGACCTCAGAAAAGATTACCATTATCTGAAAGCAAAGATTATGGCACATTTTATGTTAGATGAGGCAGGTTACAGAGAACAATTCAGCAAGTTGAGCCCAAAACCGACTCAAACGTTCTCTGATTACCTCTGCTTAGTCCGAGATATATTTACCAAATGGACTTCAGCAGCTAAAATTGACAAAAACTATCAAAGATTAGAAGATCTGATCATTAGAGATAAAGTCATTTCATCCATTACATCAGCATTTTCAAAATTTTTGCAGGAGAATGAATGCACTAGTGTAGATGAGATTGAGAAACGTGGTTCGGCGTATTACACAGCCAACAAACATTGCTTTGCCAGTGAAGCTACTGACATAAATTTTGTAGCATCGGCTAACTATGACAAACCCTATAGTAGGCAGAAACCTCATAGACCTACATCTGAGAAGTATAATCACTGTAATTATTGTAAACTTTCACACCATCAAGGTGAGATGTGCGACAAGAACCCCGGATATCATACTTATCTACAAAACATGGTAAACAGACAAGATAAGGAGGGTAGATCCTTCAGAAATTTGCGTAAATGTTTCCTCTGTAAGGCGCACGGACATTATCGCCATGATTGTAAAGGTAGGCAAATGACCAACAAAGCAAATGCCGCCTTGTTTGACAGTTCATCGTCAGATGAAGAACAACCAGAGAAACATCCTGTGAACTCAGCAGAGGCTTTTGACATGTTTAACGCAAATAAATGTACTGTTTGTAACACCTTTTATGAAGATGGCATTTTAACATGCGGCCACTCCATTCCTATTGCCAATGAAGAAGCTAATATGGTAGTAGATTCCAAAGGCAGGATAAACGTCCATCACGGATATGTGAATGGCAAGTCCGCTACAGTGCTTCGAGACACGGGAAGCTCACTTATTGGTCTGAAGAGAACGTTCATAATGCCTACAGACTATACAGGCAGGCACGTAACATGCAGAACATTCTCAGGCAATATTGAAAAGTACCCACTAGCATGGGCATATATTGAAACACCTTTCCTCACTGGGAAAGTAAAGTGCGCTGCATTAACAAACCCGGTGTGTGATATAATAATTGGAAATTTACAAGAGGTGAATGATATACCTCATGACATAACATCTCTTTGTATTGATGATAGCATAACATCACCATCAAATGTCATCATTGATAATGTTACACCACCTAATGAATGTATGGTAGCTAATGTAGCACTAAGATCTCATGACATCATTGATAACATTGTTGCATCACCATCTGATATCATTGAATGTGTGAACGCAGTAACCAGATCTACTGCTAGAGTGCAAGATGAAAGTAATCAGACTGAGGCTATACAAATGCTTAGCCCAGTATCACTACCTACTAATACCATGAAGGAGACTTTTGTAACAGCTCAAAAGGCTGATCCTTCATTGTCAAAATATTTTAATCTGATCAGCCAAAAGCCAAAGATAACCAAAAATGCAAAATGGCATTTTGCTGTGAAAAATGATATCCTCACGAGGTATTATACCAGAGGTGACAACACAACAGAGCAAACTGTTTTGCCAACTAATTATCGTAAGCAAGCTTTACATCTTGCCCATGATATACCTCTTGCAGGGCATATGGCATACGCTAAGACCAGATCAAGATTATTGACACAGTTTCATTGGCCCAAATTATGCAATGACATTAAACAACATTGCAGAAGTTGTGACATCTGCCAAAAACTGGTAAAAAAAGGTAAACACCCACAGGCAAAGTTACAAGTTACTGACTTAGCCAGTCGACCTTTTGAGAAATTATCTGTCGACATAGTGGGCCCTCTCAATCATACAACAACTAGAGGGAATAAATATATTCTAACTGTCATTGATCAATGTAGCCGCTGGCCGGAAGCTATTCCGCTAAAGAACATAACTGCCAATGATATAATGGAAGTTTTCTTCCATATATTTTATCGGATAGGATTTCCAGACACTATCCAATCAGATAGGGGCACTCAGTTTATCGCCGCATCTACCCAAGCTTTCACCAAAATGTTGGGAGTGAAGCAATGTTTCAATTCCCCGTACCATCCTCACTCTAGTGGAATTATAGAAAAATTTAACGGCGATTTATAGCACATGCTTGCAAAAGTCACGCAAGAGCACCCCAATAACTGGGATGTATATCTACCAGCTATTCTTTTTGCTTATCGCCAGGTACCACATTCTAGTACAGGTTTCTCTCCTTTTGAACTTATCTATGGTGCCAAACCACGTGGCTCATTGACTATTTATCATCAAATGTTAACTGACTCCACTCCAGTACTTAAACCCATATCATCATACGTATACGTTACATCATTGCGTGAAAGAATCATCAAAGCTTGTATAATTGCAAAGAATGCACTAAAATTATCTGGTGCTACTTATAGACAATATGCTGACAAAGGTAACAGGACAATAACGTTGACACCTGGACAGGACGTTCTTCTTCTATTACCTAGTGACAGACACTTATTGACTGATTCTTGGCAGGGACCTTTTAAAGTGACGAGACAGATTTCACCTGTAGACTACGAGATCCACATAAAAGACAAACACAAAATATTCCATATAAATATGCTAAGACCATACTACAACAGTGACAACGAACAAGACGATACAACAGCTTGTACATTGATAATAGATCATGAAGATGACGAGGCTAGTGACGAAATTCCAACACCTGCATTAGACACGACGAACTGCTTGAAGGAGATTAAAATCAACCCAAAGTTAACTCAAGCAGATACAGACAGGTGCAAACAGCTAATACAACAGTACAACACCATCTTCTCCAACAACCCAGGACAAACAGAATTAGTACAGCATCACATCACACTCACGTCAAACACCCCCATAAAATGCAGACCATACACCATTCCATTACATTACAAAGAACACTTACATCAGGAGATCATTAACTTAGAGAAAAACAACATCATAAGACGATCCCAATCAGACTTCTCATCTCCAATGGTCATAGTACGCAAAAAGGACAACACAATAAGACTCTGTGTCGACTATAGAAAGCTGAATAAGATAACTCTTCTAGATCTGGAACCAATGGCAAACTCTGACGATCTACTGACAGAACTGACAGACGCTAGGTTCTTTACGAAGGTAGACATGACTAAAGGATATTGGCGAATAGCGGTAGACGAACAGAGCAGACATCTGACAGCATTTGCCACACCTTGGGGACTGTACGAATGGTGCAAACTTCCATTTGGGCTTGTCAATGCCCCAGCAACATTCGTACGTATGACACGACTTCTACTAGTAGATATACCTAACATAATTTGCTATATTGACGACATCTGTGTTCACACAGAGACGATGACAGACCACATAAAGACATTAGAACAGACATTTGAACGCATTAGACAGCACGGACTGACGGTAAAGCCTGCAAAAGTAGACATAGCCTACCAGGAAATATCCTTCTTGGGGTACAAAATATCCAATGGCTTTGTCACGACAGACGATAACATTGTGTCCAAGATACTAAAACTCTCACTTCCGACTACGAAAAAGCAAGTCAGAAGTTCGTTGGGACTTATAAATTATTACCGGCAGTTCATATCTGATTTTTCTGAACTGACCGAAGTATTTACTAACTTACTAACAAAAGATAAACCGGAGTAAATTGTAAGCAATGAATGCCTAAAATTTGCATTCCAAAAAGTATTAGCGTGTTTTTCTGATAATAGCTTAAATAATCTTATCCTGAAATTGCCCAATCTTCATTTACCTTTCAGATTGCGTACAGACGCGAGCTCCGTGGCGATTGGAGCAGTCTTGTTGAGAGCATAATAACATCCTTCACCCTGTGTACTTCGTATCCAGGAAACTGAAACCCAGAGAACGGGCTTGGTCAATACCTCAATTGGAAGCCCTAGCTTTAGTGGTGGGTATAACTAAATTGTCCAGATTCCTTCTAGGACGCCATTTCATTGTGGAGTCTGACAGCAGCCCGTTGCGATTTATAAATTCAGGTGTACCTTCAAACCAGATGGTAGCGCGCTGGTCTCTTAAGCTCCAAGATTACAGCTTCGAGGTTCGACATATCCCAGGCAGAACCAACACGATTGCCGATCTTTTGTCCCGTTGTCCGACCGACCCAGTAAGCACCAATGTCTGAGTGCAGTGTGTAAAATACACTCAGATCAACACAGCCATCCATCAGTGAATAATTTTTTCCATTTACAAAAGCTGTGTAATGTCTACGATGTGATAGGGTTTACTCCCAAAATATATAGTGTTCTTATTTTATTAATTAATGTAGTGTATAATTGTGTAGTGTGTGGTAGAAAGCGAACTTTATTAATTGTATATATTACGAAACAAGAACAGTGCCACATTCGCTCAAAAACTTACCGTAAGCGAACTATCCAATTTGACAGTGGTATCTGCGTTTGGAACTTTCCAGTGATATTTTAAATATGAAAGTGTGACCTAAACATTGACAGCTACACCACTGCAGTCAATCGAAATCCAGAAGGTTTTACAGTGAAACATCCAACACATGAACTATTAGAACATTGTACATTCCGTAACTACATCGGACCGGAACAAGTGTGTTCTACAAGTTTCAACATCAGCTGTTTAGTGTTCGTGTGTACTTCCGGATTAGTTAGAAATTTAATTCAAAATTAGCAGACGACAAATAAAAGTTTAAAAAGCTATGACGATTCTAAAATCTTTAGGAATCAACAAGTTTGAATACACGAATTGTGTGTTTATATATTTATGTAGTGTAATCTTAGAATCATATCTTGATTAATGTATTCATACTACCGACTTTTTCTCGTTAGTATGAAGAAACATCAAGCGATGACGCTAAGAAATAGAATAATTTTTATAAAATATTATATTTCATAAATTTTGAAGTTATTCCCCTTTCATTTAATTGTTATTACATCATTACACAAAGGGCCATAATGTGAAATGTATACGGTAATGTGTTGTATATAAATAGCCATGTTGTTGCCAGATTGTTAACACACCAGGAAGCCATCTACTGGGCATGGTAGAGGTGTTACTGACATTGCAGACCAACACAAGAGCTCCTGGCCAAATGAGGTCAGGGTTTGAGCGTTTAATGCGACTTATGTAAAAGCCGTATTTCGGTCTAGCCAGATGGTTTTTGTTTCAGAAACCATATTATTACTTTTTTTTGAAAGGCTGCGAGGTAGATGCGTGAAGCTGGTACTGCCGATCTGACTGGGTCAATAATGCAATTGAGGTAATCAGCCATCGAGAGGATGAAACCTGACAAGTGTTAAAGGTTGAACACCACATGTCGTTGAATACAACTTCCATTTCTTATATATTTCTATGGCAGATGTGTATTCCTATGTATTCTGATACCAATGTATATAACAACAGAAGGGTCGACTCTAACAAGGTTAAAATATTAACCCAATATGTACATATATTATACATGAAAGATGACATCTTTCATGAAGTTGCCGGGGGAGCATGTCAGAGTCTAGAGTAGTGCAGTGATGCAGTGACATCGTTACGCCCGCCAGGCGACTTAGTCCCCAGCAGGGATGCCGTAACTTCGTTACGCCTCCAGGCGAGTAGTAGTTACCTGCCTGCGAGGTTGCTGGCTGACGAGACGGCCAGCGGTCAGGCAAGGACGACGCAAGACGCACGCATGCCTCGTGAAGCCACTTCAGGTGGGGAGGCAAGTTGCGAGCTATAGGCAGACAGCTCTGGGACGTCGACTCGACTGGACGCATGATGAGAGAAAGGCGTTGTGTGGTTTCTGTGCCTGAAAGTCGAGTGTATGGACATCTTGAGAGATAGACTGTGAGCTGTATTGTGTATGTAAGTGTATTGAAGTATCAAGTATATCTTGTAGTGATCATCGTATTGTATATGATCTGTAAATAAATCCATTTAACGTTGTGTCGTTGAGTCTTAAGTCAAATCACGTTGTACTTGTACTGTCTCACATGTGTTAGGTTAACGAGCCAAGTTTAAGACCCTGACAGCGGTGGTGACGTCAGAGGGTAGCAAGATGCCGATCACAGTATCAATAAACAAGAGAATGCAGCAGCCAGAGAGATTCATCCCAAGGATCAACCAATGTTCCAAACGTCAGAGGGCTGGCCACAGCAGAACAACATGCCGCAGTAAGACGGAAATCTGCCGGTACTGCAGCCTTCAAGGAGTGTCCGCTGGCCAAGCTGGACACAGACTTCCGAGCACCCAACAACAAACGAAAGTGCGTCAACTGCCTGGGCAAGCATGGAGCAAGATATTTGGGCTGTCCGTACCTGCAACGACACAGAGACGTGTTAAAGTTTGCCATCAACACAAAGACACCATACAACGAAGCAAGGCGGAGGTGTGAGACAGCCACAAGCATCTCACAAGCGGAGAAAGCTCAACTGCAAGACCAGATTAGATGAGCTAAAGAAGCCAATCAAGCCGCTTCAAACACCGGCACCGACCAACGACAATGAAAAGCTACTTGCTGAATTAAAGTAGATCCAGCAAAACATCAAGAAAGAAGTGGAACATATGGCCGGGATGAAGAAAGAAAACGAAGAAATTCTACGCACCATTAAAGCGGAGACAGAGCTGCTGAAAGCTGAAATGGAAGTAATCAGAAACAAACCAACAGAAGATATGCAAGAGAACGCAGACAAGCCGCAAGATGAATGCCTGCAAAAGACCGAGCCAGAACCGCAAGCAGAATAACCACCCGGACTCTCCCTGGAAGAGTGCCTAGAATCGATAAAATTGGAAGAACGCTGGGATGAAAGAGAAAAGAAGAAGCCCAAGAAACTTGGGAGAACGGTAGTATATCCAGATAGAATTACTGACTTCAAGGGTGGACCCGGCTACACGTACTATATAGAAGACGGAGAGATGATCCCATTGCTGACCGGGGAGGAATAAATCGAAAGGCAACAGCAACTCAAACTTGACAGTGAAAACAGGCACAAGGAAGAAAATAAACATCGAAAAGCTGCTACAGAAAATACACAAAAATGAGGCAAAAAGACCACATAAAAGTCCTTATAAGGCCTGCAACCAGAAGAGCCAGAAACTACCACTAACAACAGAAACCACCAGGAGACGGGCACAAAGGACAGCAGCCACAAAACCCCCAACTGACGTCATAGACACAAATCAACATAACAATTCCGAGATAGGTCTCACTCGTAAGCGCGCACAAGACAAGAATTAGGGTGAATAAACCCACAAAAACCCCGGACCTCAACAATAACCACAGCTGAAGAGACAGGTTGAACGAGACCGAATTTGGAATTTTTTATTTGAAAACTGAAATTGGAATTGGAACTATATACCCAATGCTCTATGTTAAGAGGCAAAGATAAAAGTGCCTGGGGATTCATAGCGAATGAAAATGGCCGATGTTTAGTAAAGGAGAGCTTGGCATATGACACAACCTCAAGTCTGAGAATGGAGGTGGAGATGGTTACAGCAGCCTTCCGCTGGTTGGAGAACAAAGAGTATACACATGTTGTGATTGTACATGATTCACAATGCATGCTAGCAAAGGTGAAGACTGGCATGCTTGGTGCAAAATGGCCTTGCATGGATTCAGAGATCGCGTATTGTGAGCAATCGCTGGAACTTTTCTCCAGGACACTCTGGTGTGGTTGGGTTTGAACAGGCAGACAGATTGGCTGGTGCCGCATCGTTCAGGGGTGATTTGATGCACGATAAGGTAGATGTGGTGAAGACATTCTTAGATAGACTATCATGGTCTAGAGATAACGTGGCACCAAGGAATGGTCAGATGATCTAGTCGACAGTCGTAATTAAGCGGTAAAGCAAGACGGACGTTTAATTATATTGCAACAGGCACCACTAGTATTGAAACACTCAACATACACCTCAACGCCAATCGCAGATTCTCAGTCAGAGGATATCAGGCCAGACGTTTCCTCAGCGAAGGACGCAAAGGTGGAGTTATAATACTTATATGAAACACAATACCTTGCAATGATGTATCTGTGACTTCTGACAACCACACGGAAATTATGGGTGTTGATATAATGATAAAGAACGTGAAAATAAGAATTTCCAATCTTTATAGACTAGCAGATAAGGTCCGCGACAACATACTAGTGTCTGAGATCGATATGTCCGCCTGGAACAGCGATGCCCTGCAAGTGCAGGCATTAAAAATAATGACACCAGTGCAGCTTGTAATCGTTAACGTCTATGCGCGAAATGGGAAGGTCGACGTGCGACAATGGCAGAGTTTGTTCGATATGGATGAAAGGCATATCATCTACTGCGGGAACTTCAATGCCAGAGGCAGTCAATGGGGAAATTGCATCACCAATAGACAGGGAGAAGATTTGGAGGACGCCCTGGCATCTGCTGCCCTAATCTGTCTGAATGATGGGAAGGTCACTAGAATGGCCACTCGACCAGGCGACTCTGACAGCGTCATTGTCTTGGCTCTGGTGTCGCCCACCATAGCACCAAGGTGCCGGTGGGGCACACTGGGATACCACGATAGTGACCACTACCCTTGTGTCATCCTGATCAAGAAATACGGGGCCATGAGTCAAAGAAACAAGACCAATGCCTTCCCGTACGACACCACTGGTCAAGACGCCATACGCAAGATCAGAAGAAGGAAACTAACTTCCTCCCGTAGGAGACAAGAAAGATGGCTGCACCCACCATGGTGGAATGGAGAGGTCGAGAAGGTGTGGCTGGGAAAGAGGCAGGCTGTCAAAGACTGGCAAAAGGCCAGAAAGGCTAACATGCCACAGGTTGAGTTGGCGAACCTGAAGACTGAGGTCGTTAGGACGACGACTTTATTCAAATCCTGCGCCAAACAGGCCAAGGCCGACAAATGGGACGAGTTCTGCAGGAAGGTGTGCTCCGAGCAATCTCTTACGACATTCTGGCGCCTCCACAAGAGCATGAACGGTGCTGCACAACGTAGGGGTATTCCAACCAAGGCACAGACCTCGCATGGAAAAAGTCGGATGCGGATAAAGGTAAGGCCCTTCTTGCACGCTACATAGAACAGACTGACCAGAAAGACGAGCCCGCCAGACAGAGGACCACAACAACACTCTCTAAGTTGTGCGAGGGGGTCGGGACAGACGAAGAATGGACAATCACAGTTGACATATTGTGTGCGATGCTCAAGAAATCACCTAACACCGCCCCAGGCCCAGACGGCATCCGATATGGTGACCTAATGGTGATATCAGATGATGACATGGAAGAACTGGCCAGAGAATTCAACACCAGTATCCAGAGGGGTCAGGTCAAAGAAGAATGGCTAACAGCTACTTGCTGCCGCTGCCAAAACCGAACAAAGACCACTCCAAGATAAGCGGCTACAGAATCATTACGATGCAGAATACTGTTGGCAAGCTACTGGAGAAAATTGTAGCACACAGACTTGCTTGGGACTTGGAACAGCTCGGCTGCTTCCCGCCCACACTTGGAGGATACAGACGCAACAAAGAGTCATGGCTGAATGCGGCGGTCTTTGCTCAAGATGTTTACGAAGGATTTCAGGTCAGAGAAGAGACATGTGCGGCCGCCATAGACTTGGAGGACGCATATAACAGAGTATCTTTCGAGCACTTGATGCAAACACTCCTCAGACTGAAAGTGCACCCTCACCTTGTACGATGGATAGCTGCAGTTCTACTCCAAAGAAAGGTGGTGCTAAGATGCGGGAGTTGGTCTTCTGAGCCGATAACGATATGTCCAGGATTGCCGCAGGGTTCACCACTGTCACCAGTACTATTCAACGTGTATACGGTGCCGATCACTGAACAACAGTTGGATGGGAGGGGTAGGACTCTATCATTCGTTGACGACATCCTCGTGTATCGACAGGGTCGAGATAGACAGGCGGTTGCCAACTATATGCAGGGCGAACTAGATCGAATTTCCTCATGGTGTGCTGATGCCGACTGCCCTTGTCAACCCTGCAAAGGCAACGGTTACATGGTTCTCACTAAACAACCATATTGTGAAAACAGACCTGCCGGCAGTAAGAATGGATGGGAGCATTCTGAGTAGAACCCAGTCAATGACATATCTTGGCGTGAGGCTTGATCGTAGCCTGTCCTTCAGAGATCATGTCGATTATGTCATAACGAAGGCTCGAAAAGGTTTGGCAGCAATGAGAGTCATGGCGACTGCCAATATCGAGCAAAGACTGCTATTACTTCTGTTCCAAGGACTTGTGCTTTCACGCATCGAGTATGCCCTGGCCATCCTCACTGTCAGCCCTACACAGATTGGAAGACTTGAAATGGTACAAAACGAAGCCATGCGCATCATTTTGGGCTGCACGAGAGACACCAGCTGTGTAGCAATGAGATACCTCCTTGACTTCCAGACAATGGAACACAGGATCAAGATCTGGAGAGCTCGTGCATACTTAAAAATAAGTGCAGATGAGCAGCACCCTCTGCATGACGCTGTATTCAGAGAAAAGGGTGACAGGCTAAAGAGGGGCAAATCATGGATGGGTCGGGCGGAAGATGTCGTCGGACAGGTCTGCAGTCTTACCAGTATCAACCCCGGCAAGGAATGGGTGCCGGTGCCTCCAGCTTTTAAGTGTACCTTCTCCTGCATTATCACACTCGACAGACGGTGCAGAGAGCAGAACCCTGCCGCTGTCAATGCAGAGGTTAACGCGCTCATCTATGATCACTCAGATAGCCCCGAAGTGCTCATCTATACAGATGGATCTGTTGTAAAGCAGCAGAGAAGTGCGTGGGCATTTACAGCCCGTTCAGCGGGCCGAACCGTTCAAGAATCCAGTGGTGCCCACTCTATGACCACGAGCAGCATGACGATGGAGGTGATGGCAGTTACACAGGCTTTCATATGGCTGGAATCACAGCATTATACCAACGTGTGTGTACTAAGTGATTCAATGAGCATGATTCAGAAGGTCGAAGCTGGATCTGTACGTAGACAGTGGACTGAGTCGCTGCGGAAGTCTGTTGTCCGCAAAGTCACCTTCATCTTCGTCCCGGGACATGCGGGAGTCGAGGGAAATGAACGAGCTGATAAATTGGCTGGCTCTGCACCCCCTGTAGATGGCTAGCCCATGGATCGTGCCGATGTTATTAACGCCCTTAAAGATATGGCGAGAACAGAGGATTTTGACGCCAGTGATTCCACATCGCTTTCCAGGATGAAAGACCTGGGAGTAAGAATCGGCACAGCCAGACGCGAGAGGTACATCGGGAAAACAAAGCGCCTCGTCAACCAACACAGAACTGGCACTATTAGCCACCGGACGCTGATGCATATGCTGGGGGGAGGATCTGAGCACCTATGGACATGTCCGGAGTGCACCGAAGATACCCCAACTGATAACTAACTAACTAACTAACTAAGATAAGGACCTTATACTTTCAAACATCAAAATAACTGACACAAACGGCATTATTGTTGGAGACTTTAATAAAAATAATTTAATAATAATATAATAATAATAATATATAATATATTTTAATAATTTCACAAATGCACTCAGAGCTCCCCGTCAGCGTGCGATAATTTACTCTGCTCGTGGTTGTTACTGCTCAGATATTATCGAATGCGCGTGTTCAGTTCGCAACGAATCGTTATGAAGACACTGACTGCCTTTATTTTTTTAGAATCTTATTGACGAAAGTTAAGAAAGGTAAGAAGATATTGCACGACTTTTATAATGTTATAACGTTGAGGCCCGCTTAACTCCCAAAAATAGTAGATATGACCCTCTGTTTGAAAAGCTTGGGAACTACTGGTCTAGTGTGTCCTCAAGCCTTTACTTGTTTCTTCTACGTCTACGAGCGCCCAACAATACATGTGTGTTTATTTACCATCTGATGTCTCACACGCTCAGTGTGTGACCTACCTGCATTCATTTTCTCCATTGTCTTTATTACATTTCTGATCTTTGCCCTCCAATCAACGCGGTCAGCGGTAACTTGCTCACAAGGTACAATATCAGTCATGTCCCGCTTACACATATCTTTGTACAGTAGTAGAGGCCGACCCCGAGATTGTTTACCCATCTGTAATTCACAAAGAAATGTCCTTTAATGGTCTACTGTCGTCCATCCACCTAATACGTCATATCCATCTAAGTCTACGAATACTGAGAACGGACCAACCCGTCACACAAATACCCTTTAACCTCTGCATTATTGATGTGGCTAGTCTACGCCTGACTTGTTGTGACCAGTCCGCACTGTTGTTGATCATGGAGCTAAGATATCCCAAGTTCGTGGCAAATTCAAGTTCTTCATTGATGATTGTGGTTTGTGGTTGATGTGTAGTTTTGTTCGTGAGCTTTTAGGTACAAACACCCACACACACAAATATTGTGAATATCGTTGTGTCCCTTGCAAATCAAGTGTTACTCTATATCCTTTATAGGACGTTTGCAGTCAACACCAGCATTTTTTGCTGTTGTTGATGTTTTGGCAAATTTACGTTCTGTAGTTTGCCATTGCTTTCTGAACGACCGACATCCATACTATTTCGTAAAATACCAGCGCAACGCTGTCTGCTGCCATATCGCGCGCAGCTGTGTTTCGAACGATGCTATGTGGGGTCATGAACCGAGTCCGTAAATCCTTCGCCACGGAGTCCGTCTTCTGTTATGATACCGAGTTATATATGACAATTTTACATTTCTGTAGTGATAAATAGAATTATTTCCGCCTTTTGTTGTCTACATTTCTTCTTAAACGTTCAGCGTCAAAATTTTTT
>JACEFZ010019383.1:0-35915 GCA_014155875.1 Cepaea nemoralis
CAATTCCCTTTTTTTAAAAACCTTTTTAAAAGGCCACCCCAAAAAAACCAAAAAAACCCACCCCCCACCCCACCACCCCCCCCCCCCGGTAATGAGACATGGCAGTATAATTTGTTAAAACCCAAACCCGTTGAGGGCGGCAGCAGAATCAACAACATCAGTATCAAAATGGTGGGAAGGGGGATGTGACAGTATATTAGCTTACAATGCAGAAAGGTAGTGATTAGTCTGTTTGGGAGGGTCCAGTACTGTCGCTAAGTATATTATTTTGGGTATTATGTATGTGTTGACTATTGTGCTTCTACCAAATATTGTGGATGTTTTGTACCTGTACCTATGTAACATGTCTGTGATCTGTTCGGGTCAGTGAGTGCCATGTCTGTCTGTGTGTTTCTGTGGGATCACATGGAAATGTGATCCCATACAGCTTCATGGTGTCTGTGTGTCTCAGGTCTGGAGGGAAATCAGACTTTTGTTTCCACTTTCCCAGACCCATTATCTGTGATTTCTGTATATTAATTTTGGCTCCACTGCCTTTTCCAAAATGGGTAAAGGTGTGGAATATATTCCTTATTGATGTGTTGCTGGTGGGAAAGAAGGCAGTGTTATCTGCATAAGAGATGAGTTTCTTCTCTCCTATCCCATGCAGGAAGGTTCATTTAATACAAGTGTCTCGTCTTATCTTCTCTAATAAAGGTTCTAAGGTGAGCACATACAGAAGTGGTGATAAGGGACATCCCTGTCTCACAGATCTCGTGAGCCTGAAGTTAGCTGTCAGTGAATGGATCACCAACACTCTGCTCTCAGGATTTTTATACAAGATCTGTATCCACTGCCTGAAGTATTTTCCTATGTTACAATGTTCTAGTGTCCTATGCAGGTAAATGTGGGAAAATCTGTCGGAGGCCTTCCCTTGATCCAAGGATAAGATGGAGGATGGACAGTCTTTCCCGTATGTGTAGTTGATTATGTCTCTAATGATGTGTGTGTGTGTGTGTGTGTGTGTGTGTGTGTGTGTGTGTGTGTGTGTGTGTGTGTGTGTGTGTGTGTGTGTGTGTGTGTGGTTGTGTATACTGCACTGTTGGTATGGGTGTATGAGTGTTGACATGAAAGGTTTAAGTTTGTTGGTAAGTGATTTGGCGAGTATCTTGTAGTCTGTGTTGAGTACAGAAATTGGTCTGTAGTTCTTAAGTTGTGTTTTGTCGGTGCTGTCTTTGGATATGAGTGTGATGTAGGACATGGTGCAGCTGTCAGGAAGATTTTGTTTGTCAAAGGCTTACTAATAGACTTTGAGGAGAAGATTGCCGAGAATAGGAAAGAAATGTTGGTAGAATTCTACTGTCAGACCGACTGGTCCTGGAGTTTTGTCTTGTTTAATGTGCTCAGTGCCTGTGTTATGTCTGTCAGTGTCAGTTCTGTGTCCAATGTGTCTCTGTCTGTGTCAGATAATTTCTTTGTGTACTATAAGAAGTTGTCTTGTGTCTGTGTGTCGACTGCCTCTGCTGTGAATAGATGTGTGTAGTGTTGTTGGAAAGCAGTCCCTATATGTGGTGTTTCTGTCTGTATATTCCCTTGCATGTCTGATATTTTGCTTATTTGTCTCCTATGTTGTACGTTCTGCTCTATTACAATGTATTGTCTACTGACTGTCTCTTGTGTGATTGTGTTGAGCTTTGTTCTAAGAAGAGTACCCAGATATATGTGTTGTTGGTGTTCTTCTAGTTGTGTTTCTAGTGTGTGTAAATGAGGTGCATCTCTGTCTGTCTGTTTTGTTAGTCGTATGGCTGTTTGTATGATGCACTCCTGTATTAGCCTCTCTTTGTGGATCATGGTTGCTAGATGGTGTGTTCTGCTTTGAATTGTGTTTTTCAGCAGGTCCCAGTAATGTGTGATGTTGTCTGTTGGTATATTGTCTGTGTATGTGTGTATGAGCTGTGTCATATATTGTACGTATTCTGAGTGTTTTAGAAGTTTGTCATTAAATTTCCAGTGTGGTGACCGCTTGTATGGCTGCGTATCTGTGCTGTTTGTGCTGATGTGTACTAGTATGCCTTTGTGGTCTGTGTAGTCTAATGTTTCCCGGAGGGGTTTGGTTTGAATGATGTGTGTTGCGGGTGTGTAAATCCTGTCTAATCTAGATGATCTGTTATGTGTTTTGTTTGTGTATGTCGTTTCTCTACTGTCGGGGTGTGCATGAATGAATGCGTCTGTGAGGTTGTGTGTATCGATATATCGTAGTGTATCTAGTTGATGTAAGCTGTCCCTGTCGGCTCACCTCAGCTGTCTTCTTACTTCACCTCCTATTACGTCTAAATCTTCAAGAACACAATTGTAATCTGCAGCACTAACAATATATTGTCCCCTGTATGTCTGTGTTAATAAGTCGTCTAACTGTTCGTAAAATAAAGGTTGGTAATTGTATTTGGGTGGTGCGTGTATGTTCACAATGACAAATGACAATGACAAACAACACCGGAATATCCAGCAACACACACACTTCATAAGGGACATCATCAACTACACACATCTGAAAAACTGTCAGTCCTCAATTCTCTCTTTAGATCAAGAAAAAGCATTCGACAGAATATCTCACTCATACCTCCACAAAACTCTCTCACACTGCAACGTTGGAAATTATTTTCGGACATGGGTCAAAATTGTATATTTGAAACCGGAAAGTCGGATTCTATTAAACCATACCCTAACCAATTCTTTCAGGTTGACTAGGTCAATTAGACAGGGATGTCCCTTGTCCCCATTACTGTACGTTGTGGCTCTAGAGCCACTTCTAGAAAAGATACGACAGGACGACAATGTCAGGGGTACGTTCATACCAGGGAAGGGTGAACAAAAGCTGCGTGCTTATTGGGACGATACCAGTTTCTTCCCGACAACTGAAAAATCTGTACGGATCATTTTGGAGACGTTCTCGTTTTTCGGCAAAGGGAGTGGGGCAAAATTAAACGTCCAAAAATCTACTATAATGGGCTTAGGCAAATGGAAAAACAAGGCGGATATTCCATTTGACTTAACGTCAAACAATCTTACAAAAGTGTACGGAATAGTCTTCCCATGTCAACCAAATCAGACACACAAAGACACTTGGCAAAATCTAGAGAAGAAAATAACAGATATGTTACAGAGGTACAAATACAAGACAACTACCATGTTTGGTAGAATTACCATTGTTAATACATATATAATGCCAAAAATACTATATCTGTGCACAGTCCTAGATCCTTCACGTCAGACTGTCACAAACATAAACAAAGAGATTAGACGCTTTGTGTTTGGCAGCACCATCTACAGTATCAAACATACTACACTCATGCAAGACAAAAAAGATGGAGGTATCGCCCTCCAAGACAAACAATCAAAATACAAGTACTTAGGATCAAACACGTAGGTGAAATCCTACAACACCCAGAAAAACACCCTTCAGCACACTATTACATTGATATTTTGCTATCTTATTAAAAACCTATTAGGAATACATCCTCACATTACTTTGGCACTTTCCCAACGTTCTACAAAACATGTATTTCAGCCATCAAAGGCGCGAAAAATTACTACATAAGAAAACACATACAATCTACAGGCATTTAGTTAAATTTCAAGCAACTCCGGTACATCTCAGAATTAAAAGAGGACATAGATATTTCATAAAAGACTATACCGAAATTTTCTCTAATATTCACAACAAGCAGATTACTCCAAAAGCAAAGGAAATTACATATAGGCTTCTTTACAGCATTACCCCAACAACAGAGAGAACAGCAAAAATAACTAAACAAATACTACAGTGTCAGATTTGTAGACGGAACGTCCAAGAATAAGAAGAGCACATCTATTACGAATGCAACACAATCATGCCAACAAGAAATCTCCTACAAAACATCCTAAACACTCAAACGAAACAAAGAACAGATGTTTACAAAGCAATCATGATAAATTTCATTCCTTACTCCACACAAGACATCCACACAAAGCTACTTGTCCTATTGGCAGAGTACAGAAATCTTATATGGACATTAAGACACAAAGCACTATACAATTACAGAACAACCAACAAAGAAATTATCCAACAACTTTATCAACAAAAAGTCGCAAACATTCTAATCTTAGCTCCACAAGCGCAAATCGCGTAAAAGATTTGGCTGAAGACAGCACATATTACAGAAGAAGCAAATAACTTGTTTTAAAAAAAGGATACTACAACTGTAAATGTGTTTATTGATGGTATTAATAATCTTACAATTATATTAATATTATTATTAATACTATTATTATTACTGCTACTATTATTATTAATTTTCCCATATTATATTTGAATGTGCAACATGAAATATATTGTGGATGGGTGTCTGTGCCGTTGGCAGTAACATATGTATGCGTCTGTGTGTGGATGCAGATGTGTGTGCGTGTGTGTATGTGGTGCATGAATTTGCACGCGCATGTGCATGAGTGTGTGTATGTGTGTGTATGTATGTTCCTTTAAACCAAGTCGGTATCTCAAGTATGAAAATGATGTTATATGGTAATGATATGTTTCAAAAGAAAAATATGCACCACCATGTATAAACAAATTGAATGAGCCCTTTAAGTACCCTGTAAGCTAAGGTGACCTTTAGTGGCCGAGTTTTAAGTCCTTCCTATTGTACATGGAACCCGGACACTATCACAACTTTGGACCAATTATCTCCCTGGGGACAGGCCATGGACTCAAATTGCTAGTAGTAAATCCCTGATTCTTGTCCCCCAAATAAAAGGTATCATGGACTAGAGCGTCACCCTGAAATTTGTCATCAGGCAGCAACACCAACGACCTTCGCCTCGGTAGATAAGTGACCCAGAAATTATAAAGAAGCCACATTTTAATGGAAATGATATTTTAAAGTTTATTGTCCAAGCGCGGGGCATTTAATGTACTGCGGTCTCCAAAAAAGCACCAGATTGTGTGTGTGTGAGAGAGAGAGAGAGAGAGAGAGAGAGTGAGAGAGAGAGAGAGAGAGAGAGAGGAGGGAGAGATGGACAGGTGTTTCATGCATTCCGCTTGCGGAAGTGGAAGTGAAGCATATGCAAGGAATGTGTATCTACATGCACTATGCCACAAATGTCATATTATCATACCTGTATATATGTATGTATTTGTTTTATTCACAATGTCACACTTAACACTAACAAACGGCAACGCTCTGTAATATACACAAACAAAAGAAACACACACTACAACTTGTAAATATACATTGCTTTGTATGAAATAAAAGTTTACAAAAAAAATAATAATGGATCTAATGCTATGCTGACACCATTCCTAGGAAAATCAATCTAGCAAATGGAATCACAGTTTTGGAAATTGGGATCATTATCATAACTATTATTTATCATTGCTGCTTCTATCAGTACTGTTATCACCCTTAGTAGGTTAATGTTTGTCATTATTATTATTGATGTAATTGGTTTTATTTGCATTATTATTATAGTTACCTTTATTAATATATAACCTCATCTACCATGTGACCCCCCCCCCCCTTCCTTTGCTCATGGTTTGTTTGTTTGCCTTTGCTGACACCCTCACCTTTTGGTTTCAAAAATTATCCTGCCTTTACCATCATTACCCATTAGTGTGGTGGGTCAAATGGGTGAGAGTGTGACAATGGAAACAAAAATCGAAAGGTTTATCCTTTTCCCTATCTACCCCCCTTCACATGTAAATATGACCAATGAATAAATATGCACACGTCACATACACGCCCACATGCAAAGCTCTGTAAACACACCTACACAAATACTAAATACACAGAAGCATGTAACAACACAAACATTACAAATGCAACCACTGCCCTTTCTGCCTTGTAAACCCCGATACTGTTTACACCTCCCATTCCCACCATCTTGATACCCTTTGTTTGTTGATGCTGCTGCCGCCATCTCCGATCGGTTCAGTCATTTTATACTGCCAGTTTCATCATTACCGAGTGGTGGTGATAGTATTGGAGTTTTGGAGCCGACAGGAGAGGGAGGCGGCAGGGGAAATAATATCGGTGCACTATCATCATACTGTTTGTTTCTGTAAGGTTGTACCCTACAACAATTTCAATGTAGAAATGTCAAAATGTATAAAATATTTGTATTTTTTGCGCATGTGTCACCTACACGCCCACATGCAACGCTCTGTAAAAACACAAACAATACACTTTGCAACAATTTTAACACTCAATAAAAGTTTTTAAAAAATGGTTTTAAAAAAAATCTTCTGTCAAAATCCCCCCCCCCCCCATAGTTTTATAATATTTGACAATAAACAACTTTAAACAGCAACATTCACACTTTGGGTGCTCCATAAGCATCTGGAAGCCTCTCTATAGAATATCTGTGTTGTATAATGTACATGATTGGAACACCAGGTATTTTTCTAATCCGCTTTTCGAGATCTTTGTCATTTGTTGCAACAATGTAACACTTGTTCTCTGTGACTCTCTTCACAATACAGTCATCAGCGTAGGTGCCCTTGTGCATGCAGGTCAGGTGGTGGAATCTGGAGTCCTTGGCAACCTTGAGAGCTATTCTGTACTTCCTGCCCAGTTTCTCCAACTCTGCCATGACGCAGTCTGTGATGTAAGGAATATACTTGGCGTACAGACAGTCCATCATGCTGGTGACAATGTCCAGCTTGTTCTTGATGGAGAAGTTGATGAAGCTGGTGTCCATGATGATGTGAAAGGGAGGCCCCAGTTGTGTGTTGTAGTTGAAGTACATGGCTGATGACGTTTGTGGCAACTCTCGCACTGAAATATTCTCTGGATTGGGCTTTCTTTTCTTCTTCTTTTGTATTCTGTCCTTAGGTTTCAATCTGGAATCTTTCAGACTCAGAAGTCTTTTGACTTGAGCAAACTTTTTGGTACGCCTGTCTTTTGCCATGTCGAACGTTGAGAGCTGGTCCCCGACGGTTAGTCTCAGGTCTGCGAAGGAAACAAGTCACCAACATGGACGTATTTCAAACAGTCGTCGTCTGCGTGCATTCATGCTTGTTCGCGATTGTGTTGTCTTCCATATTCGGAATTCTTAAATTCCAGAAGGAGCTGTTCGAGTCAATCTTTGGAATTCATAAATTCCAGAAGGAGCTGTTCGAGTTCATCTGTGGGATTAATAAGATGCAGAAGGAGCTGTTGGAGTCCATCGTTAGAATTCACAAGATGCAGAAAGAACTTTTGGAGTGCATAATTGCGGAGACGAAAGAGCGGACTGAAAACGCCACCGCTCAGACTTCCACGCCACAGGCTGAACCAAAGCCTAAACAAGAAAGTCCGACCATTTTGCCTGTGGTTTACGGTTACCCTCGCGGAGTCTGCGTGTGCGGCAGGAAAATGTCGTCAATCACCAGCTCACAAACCCCGGCACGTGGCGCGATAAAGGCCAGACACAGAGGACTGGGCAGTTAAATTTGTATGTATTTTTTTGGGGGGGTACATAATAACTTATATTCAGACAAAATGCCAGACAAGAATTACAGCAGAGGAGTTCAAAAATACCAAATCAAAATGTAGACAAAGAGCAGCAAAAATATCCAAGAATATTTAGCCAGCATGCAGATCAGCAACAACAAATTTCAATGATATCCAAACAACACACAGAGAAACAACAAAATCAATGGTTCTCAAGTAGCAGTAATGATCAACAGAATCCTAGAATATCAAAACAAGCTGATCATGAGCTACAACAGTTGACTCCAAAGATATCCAAACAACAAGCCAATCAAGAATCACATCAAAAGTCTCTTTTACAACAACATGCTAACCAAGAATCACATCAAAAGTCTCCTTTGCAACAACATCCTGATAGAGAACTACAACAAAATCCAAAGATTCTCCAATATACTGCTCATGAACTGCAGCAAAGGACTCGGAGGATAGTCAAACAGCATCCTGATCAGCAGCTGCAGCAAAATTTGAGGATATCCAAACAACACACTGACCAAACAATACAACAGCATATTCACAAGACACCAAACAACTTGCTAATCAAGAGGCACCAGGTGTTCCAGGGGATGCCCAGCAATCCACTGATACTGAAACTCAATGCAGCAACAACCAGATGCAATAAATAGTGCTCGCCAACAGCAAGCCAGAATGCCACCATAAAAGCACTTTATCCTTGGCAGTGGATAATAAAGTAAGACTCGCTTCCAAAGAGGAGTCCACTTCTGAAGGATCTCAGAGCACAGAGAAGCAGGTGAAAGCCATTGAAGACTACATGGTCACTGATGATTTGGCAACATACTGAATATAAAAAAAGCAAATGCCAGTTATGAGTAGTACAGCAGACTAGAAGTTCAGCTGCCATTCAGAATTTAGTCATTTCATTTACAAAGGATTTGTGCTTTTGAAAATCACATCTGATAGAACTACCACGGTGAAGTCTAGGTTTATTTAAATCTAAAACAAACTGCCTTAGCGTAACAGTATTTAAAAAATATACTGTATGTATAGCAGTTTATTTTTATACATACGTTGTCCCTTTATTTCTCAACATAATTTCCAGCAACATTGATGCACTTATCTCATAATGTTATCAGTCCTCCCAAACCGGCTGCATAGAACTGCATGCTCTGTTTTCTAAACCAAGTTTTCACGTCACTTTCAACTTCGGCGTCATTCACCAAATTTCTCTCGCCAAGGTGGGTTTTCAGTGGGCCAAAAAGGTGGAAATCACTAGGGGCTAAGCCGGGGATGTAAGGAGGATGTTCCAGAACTTCCCATCTTAGTTGGTTAAATTTCTCCTGAGTTAATCGAGCCATATGTGGTCTGGCATTGTCATGAAGAAGCAACACTCTTCTAGTCAGCAGTCCTGGACGTTTCCATCAAATTGCATCATGAAGCATCGATAGAACTTACAGTGCGATTCAGAATTCACATTGTCACCTTTCCTTATGAATGTCCTTTGCATTCAGTACTTTTGCCCACAAAAAAACGCACAACAGCACGTTGCGCTTTGGTTGTACACTCCGTAAGTACAGTCGCCATTTTGTTTATGTTTTGCGCATGCGCATGAGAAACCTAGCACCATCTGGCGAATGGGAATATAAAGTTTGATGTTGCTGTCACCTAATGACACCTGTAGAAAACACCAACTACATTTACCTGCCATCCCACAGAACCGTGTGACTTTCTTATTTTTGCACTGGCTTTTATTACAAATGGCTCAGTCTCTTTGCACACGGCAAGCTGCCATAAGTGTTGCACAGTACACAAACTCTGTAGCTCCAGCAATGACCCCCAGAAGTTAGCTAAAAAATTGTACTTGTGAACCAAATGACAGAGTCAGGAATAAACCCGCTACCTTCGAAGCGTGAGATAAGATTCTACCTACTTCATTGTAGAGTACAGCATTCCAGTAATTGAAGTGCAGTTAATTTATTGTCTGTTGTACTCACATTGCAGGTGATCAAACTGCTCTTGCAGACAGCTCAGTAAGATTGTCTACCTCTACAACATCTTGTCTACCTCTGTGATGCCTTGTCTACCTCTATGACATCTTGTCTACCTCTATGGTGTCTTGTCTACCTCTATGTCATCTTGTCTACCTCTATGTCGTCTTGTCTACCTCTATGTCATCTTGTCTACCTTTATGACGTCTTGTCTACCTCTATATCATCTTGTCTACCTCTATGTCATCTTGTCTACCTCTACGACATCTTGTCTACCTCTATGTCATCTTGTCTACCTCTATGTCATCTTGTGTACCTCTATGTCATCTTGTCTACCTCTATGTCATCTTGTCTACCTCTATGTCATCTTGTCTACCTCTACGACATCTTGTCTACCTCTATGACATCTTGTCTACCTCTATGATGCCTTGTCTACCTCTATGACATCTTGTCTACCTCTATGTCATCTTGTCTACCTCTGTGTCATCTTGTCAACATCTATGTCATCTTGCTACCTCTATGTCATCTTGTCTACCTCTATGTCATCTTGTCTACCTCTATGTCATCTTGTCTACCTCTATGTCATCTTGTCTACCTCTATGTCATCTTGTCTACCTCTATGTCAGTCTTGTCTACCTCTATGTCATCTTGTCTACCTCTATGTCATCTTGTCTACCTCTATGTCATCTTGTCTACCTTTATGACGTCTTGTCTACCTCTATATCATCTTGTCTACCTCTATGTCATCTTGTCTACCTCTATGACATCTTGTCTACCTCTATGTCATCTTATCTACCTCTATGTCATCTTGTCTACCTCTATGACATCTTGTCTACCCCTATGACGTCTTGTCTACCCCTATGACATCTTGTCTACCTCTACGACATCTTGTCTACCTCTATGACATCTTGTCTACCCCTACGACGTCTTGTCTACCCCTATGACGTCTTGTCTACCTCTATGTCATCATGTCTACCTCTATGACATCTTGTCTACCTCTATGTCATCTTGTCTACCTCTATGTCATATTGTCTACCTCTATGTCATCTTGTATACCTCTGTGACTTCTTGTCTACCTCTATGTCATTTTGTCTACCTCTATGTCATCTTGTCTACCTCTATGTCATCTTGTCTACCTCTGTGACGTCTTGTCTACCTCTATGTCATCTTGTCTACCTCTGTGACGTCTTGTCTACCTCTATGTCATCTTGTCTACCTCTATGTCATCTTGTCTACCTCTATGTCATCTTGTCTACCTTTATGACGTCTTGTCTACCTCTGTGTCATCTTGTCTACCTCTATGACGTCTTGTCTACCTCTATGACATCTTGTCTACCTCTATGACGTCTTGTCTACCTCTACGACGTCTTGTCTACCTCTATGTCATCTTGTCTACCTCTATGTCATCTTGTCTACCTCTATGTCATCCTGTCTACCTGTATGTCGTCTTGTCTACCTCTATGTCATCTTGTCTACCTCTATGACATCTTGTCTACCCCTATGACGTCTTGTCTACCTCTACGACATCTTGTCTTTCTCTATGACTTCTTCTCTATCTCTCTGCAATGTCTTCTCTATCTCTCTGCAATATCTTGTCTATCTCTCTGCAATATCTTGTCTATCTCACTGCAATATCTTGTCTATCTCTCTGCAATATCTTGTCTATCTCTCTGCAATATCTTGTCTATCTCTCTGCAATATCTTGTCTATCTCTCTGCAATATCTTGTCTATCTCTCTGCAATATCTTGTCTATCTCTTAACTTCTGGTCTAACTCTATGACACTTCTTGTCTACCTCTGTGACATATCGTCTACCTCTGTGACTTCCCACTTGCGGGTGGGTGGGGATGTGTTAGTGGGGTTATGTTTTTGGGTGGGTGGGGGTGTGTGGGTGTTGGTTGGTAATGGGGTGTGTGTAGGTGGCATGGGGATGTGTATGGGTGGGGGATGTGTGTGGGTGGATTGGAGATGTATGTGTGGGTGCTGGGGTGCATGTGGGTGGTGAGGTGTAGATGGGGGATGTGTTGGTTGGTGGGGAGATATGTATGAGTGATGATGTGTGTGTTGGGAGATGTGTGTGTGGGTGGGGGAATGTGTGTAAGTCCGGGGTGGATGGGTGCGGCAAGTGTGTGTGGGTTGGCCGGGAGATGTGTGGGTGGGGATGTGTGCTTGGCTGGTTGGTTGGGGGTGTGAGGGTGGGTGATGGAGGATGTGTGGGTGGGTGAGTGTATGTGGGTTATGGGATGGGTGGGGAGATGTGTGTATGTGGGGGGATGTGCAGGTAGGAGGTGGGTGTGTTGGTGCATGTAAGTATGCTTGGGTTGTGTGTGAGTGTGAGTGGGTGGGGGATGTGTCTCATAACATGGTAATATGCATTGTTTATGTTTACAACATTCATTTGATAATGTTTTTTTCCTGTGTGAAGATATAATGCACTATTGATGAACGAAAAATGAATGATTGGAAGGGTCGATTGATTGACTGATTGATTGATTTAGGAATCGACATCACAGCATTCGGTGCATTCCCATAAGTGCTCCGTCCCCATCCTCAGCAACCAGCGAAGAGTTCCAACACTAATAGTACCAGTAGCAATCTGATTATAAGTCCGTCTCGCCTTTCCTCTGAGCGTTGAGTGTCGGCCAGATCCCTTCGTCACTCCTCGTTGTCTCATTCTTGCCAGACCATGGTAATCCATTTGCTCCTCCGAGGTGTGCACGTGCTCCCACAAGGCCGCAACCACGTCTGCCTTGTCATGTATCAATACTCCACCAAGTTCTGCAGAGCCAGCCAATCTGTTCGCCTGTTCATTTCCCAGCACACCGGCATGCCCCGGAGAAAAGATCCAGGCGATGCTTGTCACACGTGACCTCCGAAGCGAAGCAAGCCACTCCATACGAAGTCTGCCCATCCTCACCCTCGTCAGCATGCTTTCTGAGTCAGTTACAATCACGATGTGTGTGTGTGTGTGTGTGTGTGTGTGTGTGTGTCGTATTCTCCATCCAGCGGAGAGACGCAGTGACTGCCTCCACTTCCATTCTTAAGCTGGATGCTGTGGTATCATATGCCAGGCTCTCCTGCCCCAAACATCGACCATTAGCTTTGGCTATGAACCCCCAGCCACTTCTCTCACCTCTTGACACCGAACCATCTGTGTAGATAATCACATCACTCGAGTGAGCATTGTCCTGAATTAGTTGCTGGATTTCCACTTCCGTGGCCCCTGCTGGCCACTCCATGCACTCCCGGCTTAATGTGATTATAACTCTGCACAAGTCTGACTGCTCCGCTGGCACTCTGACCCACTCCTCTCCACGCCTAATGTTCTCCAAGGGGCACACCTGTCTGATCGTATCCTCCGCCTGAGCCATCCATGATTTCCCTCTTATCAGTCGCTGACCCTTAACTGCGTCCAGCGCCTCATGCAACGGGTGATCTGTGTCTGCAGCTACTCTGAGATATGCCTTCGCCTGCATCACCTTGAGCCTACCAGCAACAGTCGGCAGACCAAGGATGTAACGCATACACACTATTGGGTGTCTCTAGTGCATCCCAGCATGACCCGCATAGCTTCGTTCTGTATGCGCTCTAACTTCACCAGCACACACACACACACACACACACACACACACACACACACACACACACACACCAGCAGCAGATATCAGCACAGATATGTACACCTCCAGGTCATGCCGTGATGACGTCAGCCTGCGCGCGCTGTCTGCACGTGCTTTTTGTCAGCACGAGGCCACGAGGCATAGAGCCATTTTGACCATAGAAGTCGCCTTGAAAAGTTATCCACAAATAAATGATCACGACCGTGTAGCGTGATGAAAAATTAAACATAACTACTACAATGGATTCATTCATCCAGTAGTATGTCCTTTGCAGAACCTCGCTCCCATAACAACCTTCTGGAAAACCTCTCTATCATAAGCAAGATGTCCCGTGTCCGATACACCCATCTGGAGATCATCCGCCACATCCTGCACCCATCTTCTCTTTGGCCTTCCTCTTCCTCTCTTGCCAGGCATATACCCTCCATTATTGTTCTCTCCAAACTTTCATGACGTTTCAAGTGACCAAAATATTTCAATTTTCTTTGTTTTATCGTCTTTAATAGCCAGCCTTCTTCAGTATTCAACTCCTGAAGTATGGATGCATTTGTTCTTTTCTTTACCCAAGGTATTCTTAGAACTTGTCTATAACATTTATATTCACAGGCATTTATGCGCTGTTCAGCTTGTTTAGTACTAAAGTTGAGTTGAGTTAAGAACCGACATGACTGCACTCAGGACATTCCCATAGTGCTCCGTCCCCTCGTTTAACAGCCAGCGAAGAGTCATACTACTAATCGTTCCCACCGCTATCTGATTAAAAGTTCTCCTGGTCTTTCCTCTCAGTTTTGAGATTATTCCAGAACCCCTGCCGATCCCCCGCAATCTCATTCTTTCCACATATGGGTTCTCAATCTGTTCCTCCGCCTTCTGCACCTGGTCCCACAAGCGCACGACCACCTCCCCCTTGTCCATAGGCAAAATTCCACCAAGAGGTGCCTTCCCTGTTAGCCTATCAGCCTGTTCATTCCCCCGTACACCCGCATGGCCAGTACTACAATCAATGTTTAATACAAATATGCATTCATTGGCATTCAAGTCACTGTGAACATTCCATAATAATATTAATTAGTCATTGCTGACAAGGAAACAGCTATTTTCCGCCATTGAAATATCACATTACAGCTTGCGATCTTCGTCCTTTTAGTTTGGAATGTTCCCTCCAACTTTAATAGTCGAAAATTACACAATATACGTAAAAATTGATGCTAAATCTAATACTTACTAGAACCAACACAGACATCTACATTAAAACATGATGTGCGGGTCTACTTATGTCTTAAAAAGACAGTCTGTACCTCTGTATGAAACGGGTTCCAGAAAGGCGAAATGTACAGAACATAAAGCATTGAGCGAAAAGCTATATAAGGTAAACGGTCCCTTTTTTTTTAACACGATCTTGAAATAATCAGGGAATTTAACATCACGAGTATGCGTAACCTGCTCAGAGCGGAGACACAAAAAACAAATAACTGAATATCACCGCAAAAATTATTCTGGTTAAAATCTACGAGTCTGACTCATAGTGTCTTAAAAATAACAATTTTTCAGACATGCATCATCCCTGTCACAGCATATCGATGTAAGTCATGGACAATTTCACAATAACTACAGAAGAGAACTGGGGGTTTTGTGCTCAAGTGTTACAGAAAAGTTCTCATATTATCGTGGACCAAGAAGAAACCTGAAGATGAAAGAAACCTGGCTCATCAATAGTGCCATGTTTCGGAAACTATACTTTTTTTTTTAAAGTTGCATATCCTTTACAGGACGTTGCAGTCAACACCAGCATTTTTCAGCTGTTGTTGATGTTCTTGGTAAGATTACGCTCAGTAGTTTGCCATTGCTTTCTGTGCGACCAGCTCACATACTCCGTAAGTAACCAATGCGACGCGTTCCGTTGCCGAATCTCACGCAGCTGTGTTCCTTACATGGATATACGAAATTACAGAGAGAGTCATTAAATCCGTGGCCAGGGAGACCGGCAAACTACTTTGTGCATATTAAGCATCACAGTGGCTTGCTTCTTGGCAGAAGAGCTTAACAAAGCAGACAACTTTATTATCCATCATATTTCTGTTATATGTTAACCGATTTATTGATTGTTTGTTTTTTCAGGCAGAAAGCAAAAATAATACAGAGATTTCCTCATCCGCCTAGCTACGGTTACGACAAGTTGGAGATGGTGTGTATATTTAGTTTTATAGAAATAACTTCAAAATCATCGCTGACGGTAAAATGACACAATACTTTGCAACATTTTGATTATGAAAGATCAAATGTTATTTGTAAAATGAGGTGTTTATTTTTAGGATATTCATTATTTTATTTCCTAAAACACGGTATTTTTATATCTTCATAACACAAGAGCTTCACTTCCTCTCCTTCTTTAACATGACTACTGACTATGTTCTACAGCTTATACCGCAAGAAGAGATCATCGCAGCATTATGCTGGTCATTTATAAATATTCATGTGTTAAAGAATTCATCTCTCGACGGCTGACCATTTTAAACTTTCATAACAGAAGAGTTCATTAGCCCTAGTTATCAGTTGTATATCTTCACATTAAAAGAGTTCCTCTTCCCATTTAGTAGTTATCTTCTTTGTCTGCCCTTTATCTCCTATAGGAGGAAACGGCCTCAACCAACTGACACCTCGCCATTATATCTTGTGCCAACTCTTGCAGCAGTGTCCATGTCCCCCCTGTATTATTCATCTCTGTAATTCTCTTCTCCAAGTGTTTTAGGTCTCTCTCTCTCTCTCTCTCTCTCTCTCTCTCTCTCTCTCTCTCTCTCTCTCTCTCTCTCTCTCTCTATTTCATTTGTAGGTCTCCATCTGTTAAATTTGCAGGTCTCACTCTATTTCACATGTAGATCTCCCTTTTTCACTTGCAAGTCTCCCTCTATTTCATTGTGCAGGTCCCCCTCTGTTTCATTGTGCAGGTCTCCCTCTGTTTCACTGTGCAGGTCTCCCTCTGTTTCATTGAGAGGTCTCCCTCTGTTTCATGTTTGCAGGTCTCCCTCTGTTTCATTGTGCAGGTCTCCCTCTGTTTCATTGTGCAGGTCTCCCTCTCTTTCATTGTGCAGGTCTCCCTCTGTTTCATATTTGCAGGTCTCTCTCTGTTTCATATTTGCAGGTCTCTCTCTGTTTCATTGTGCAGGTCTCCCCCTGTTTCATATTTGCAGGCCTCCCTCTGTTTCATATTTGCAGGTCTCCCTCTGTTTCATATTTGCAGGTCTCCCTCTGTTTCATATTTGCAGGTCTCCCTCTGTTTCATTGTGTAGGTCTCCCTCTGTTTCATATTTGCAGGTCTCCCTCTATTTCATTGTGCAGGTCTCCCTCTGTTTCATTGTGTAGGTCTCCCTCTGTTTCATATTTGCAGGTCTCCCTCTATTTCATTGTGCAGGTCTCCCTCTGTTTCATTGTGCAGGTATCCCTCTATTTGATTGTGCAGGTCTCCCTCTATTTCATTGTGCAGGTCTGCTTCTGTTTCATATTTGCAGGTCTGCCTCTTTCATCGTGCAGGTCTCCCTCTATTTCATTGTGCAGGCCTCCATCTGTTTCATTGTGCAGGTCTCCCTCTGTTTCATATTTGCAGGTCTCTCTCTGTTTTATATTTGCAGGTCTCTCTCTGTTTCATTGTGCAGGTCTCCCCCTGTTTCATATTTGCAGGCCTCCCTCTGTTTCATATTTGCAGGTCTCCCTCTGATTTGTATTTGCAGGTCTCCCTCTGTTTCATATTTGCAGGTCTCCCTCTGCTTCATATTTGCAGGTCTCCCTCTGTTTCATTGTGTAGGTCTCCCTCTGTTTCATTGTGTAGGTCTCCCTCTGTTTCATATTTGCAGGTCTCCCTCTATTTCATTGTGCAGGTCTCCCTCTGTTTCATTGTGTAGGTCTCCCTCTGTTTCATATTTGCAGGTCTCCTTCTATTTGATTGTGCAGGTCTCCCTCTATTTCATTGTGCAGGTCTGCCTCTGTTTCATATTTGCAGGTCTGCCTCTTTCATCTTGCAGGTCTCCCTCTATTTCATTGTGCAGGCCTCCCTCTGTTTCATTGTGCAGGTCTCCCTCTGTTTCATATTTGCAGATCTCCCTCTGTTTCATTGTGCAGGTCTCCCTCTGTTTTATATTTGCAGGTCTCCCTCTATTTCATATTTGCAGGTCTCCCTCTGTTTCATTGTGCAGGTCTCCCTCTGTTTCATTGTGCAGGTCTCCCCCTGTTTCATATTTGCAGGTCTCTCTCTGTTTCATATTTGCAGGTCTCTCTCTGTTTCATATGTGCAGGTCTCTCTCTGTTTCATATTTGCAGGTCTCCCTCTGTTTCATATTTGCAGGTCTCCCACTATTTCATATTTGTAGGTCTCCCTCTGTTTCATTGTGCAGGTCTCCCTCTGTTTCATATTTGCAGGTCTCCCTCTATTTCATATTTGCAGGTCTCCCTCTGTTTCATTGTGCAGGTCTCCCTCTGTTTCATATTTCCAGGTCTCCCTCTATTTCATATTTGCAGGTCTCCCTCTGTTTCATTGTGCAGGTCTCTCTCTGTTTCATTGTGCAGGTCTCCCCCTGTTTCATTGTGCAGGTCTCCCTCTGTTTCATATTTGCAGGTCTCCCTCTGTTTCATATTTGCAGGTCTCCCTCTGTTTCATATTTGCAGGTCTCCCTCTGTTTCATATTTGCAGGTCTCCCTCTGTTTCATATTTGCAGGTCTCCCTCTATTTCATTGTGCAGATCTCCCTCTGTTTCATTGTGTAGGTCTCCCTCTGTTTCATATTTGCAGGTCTCTCTCTATTTCATTGTGCAGATCTCCCTCTGTTTCATTGTGCATGTCTCCCTCTATTTCATTGTGCAGGTCTCCCTCTATTTCATTGTGCAGGTCTCCCTCTATTTTATTGTGCAGGTCTCCCTCTATTTCATTGTGCAGGTCTCCCTCTATTTCATTGTGCAGGTCTCCCTCTATTTCATTGTGCAGGTCTCCCTCTATTTCATTGTGCAGGTCTCCCTCTGTTTCATATTTTCAGGTCTCCCTCTGTTTCATTTTTGCAGGTCTCCGTCTGTTTCATATTTACAGGTCTCACTCTGTTTCATTGTGCAGGTCTCCCTCTGTTTCATTGTGCAGGTCTCCCTCTATTTCATTGTGCAGGTCTCCCTCTGTTTCATATTTTCAGGTCTCCCTCTGTTTCATTTTTGCAGGTCTCCCTCTGTTTCATATTTACAGGTCTCCCTCTGTTTCATTGTGCAGGTCTCCCTCTGTTTCATTGTGCAGGTTTCCCTCTGTTTCATTGTGCAGGTCTCCCTCTGCTTCATTGTGCAGGTCTCCTTCTGTTTCATGTTTGCAGGTCTCCCTCTGTTTCATTATGCAGGTCTCCCTCTGTTTCATTGTGCAGGTCTCCCTCTGTTTCATTGTGCAGGTTTCCCTCTGTTTCCTTGTGAGGGCTCCCTCTGTTTCATGTTTGCAGGTCTCCCTGTTTCATTGTGCAGATCTCCCTCTGTTTCATGTTTGCAGGTCTCCCTCTGTTTCATTGTGCAGGTCTCCCTCTCTTTCATTGTGCAGATCTCCCTCTGTTTCATTGTGCAGGTCTCCCTCTGTTTCATATTTGCAGGTCTCCCTCTGTTTCATTGTGCAGATCTCCCTCTGTTTCATTGTGCAGGTCTCCCTCTGTTTCATTGTGCAGGTCTCCCCCTGTTTCATATTTGCAGGTCTCTCCCTGTTTCATATTTGCAGGTCTCCCCCTGTTTCATTTGCACTGTACGTTCCGGAAGAAGGACCCTTAAGGTATACTATTATCAGGCTTTCCTGATCAAGATTCCAGGAGTGTCTTGGGAAGCCAAGGCGGCCGGCGTGATACTACCCTCCCCACCCAACCAGTGCTGACTGGTAGATGGAAATGTGGATCTAGCCCCATATACCTGGGCAACCAGAAGGCATTATAGGGGACTGTTACTTTTACCACATTGTGGGGTGGTCAGTCTCTCCCAGGTAAATCAAATCAACTTAAATCAAATCAACTTTATTAGGGTAACAAATTGGGCGCGGAGGCCCGTCTTACATTCGGCCCTTCCAATCACTCGTCTTTCGTTCATCAAGGGCATTATACATTTACATAGGAAGAAAAATAAACATTGTGAAATGAATGTTGTAAACATAAACAAGGCAAATTACCATGTTATGAGGCCCATCTCCCACGTACCCAAACATCACCCCACCCACACACAACCCCACCTACCCACACACACGCAAACCAACTGAGCTCTAGCCTGGGAAGTAGGGTGGTCAGTGGACTGTGGCCTGGGGAGCTGATGATTGCCTGTAGCTACGGCTAGAAATTTTCATAAATTTGTTGTGCCGCTTTTTTGTAAATTGTTATCCTTTTTGTATGTTGCTGTGAATCCTGAACAATGATTAAAGAAACAAAAAACAATGGACCACTGAGTGAACTAAACAAAGACAGTGAAGTTTATACAAGAGACAACATTGCAGACATGGACACATTTGAAGTGAACGAAAGCAGAAGAAGTAAACAAAAACAAGAATCATCAATAGCTCAGAGATGTGGTTTTACCGATGGATGTGGAACATTCCTCGGAGAGCTGAAATGAATAATCTAAATCATGTTAAAGAGGCTAAGGCATGAAGACAACTTATCACAAACATAAACAGAGAGAATTTATCACAGACATCAAAAAATATCAAAAGAGGGAACTTATCACAAACATCAAAAGAGGGAACTTATCACAAACATCAAATGAGGGAATTTATCGCAAACATCAAAAGAGTGACCTTATCACAAACATCAAAAGAGTGACCTTATCGCAAACATCAAAAGAGTGACCTTATCACAAACATCAAAAGAGTGACCTTATCGCAAACATCAAAAGAGTGACCTTATCATAAATATCAGAAGCTCACATTCTTAGCCGCTTTATGAGAAGAGAAAAACTGAAACATGCAACAGCCGGAAAGATTTGTGAAAAGAGAGAGGGGTAAACAGCGAGAGATCAATCTTGACAGCCATGGCATGGGAGGGTTAATGCTCAAGGCACTTGATGATGGTGAAGATATACTTTTTAAATGTTTCCTTTATTAGCATAAACTGCCTTGTGCTGGTTTTCATACAGTGGTATGAGTGCCGGTCATTCAGAAAACAAAGGCAAACTTCTGAATGTAAACTTTAAAAACCATGTATCACGTCAACATACATAAAATAAAAAATAGGGAAAGTTAACTCTTATCATTGACTCTTAGGAAACATACATAGCTAGAGAAATCTGGCACTGAGCATGGGAAAATTCCACATCTGTTACGAGATTAAAGGTTGTTAAAGGCCGAGGGTGTCATTCAATGTCATGTGGATGTGGAAAGCAAGGGGAAACTACTGCATTATTTATCTCAAGATGCTTATCACAACAGCTGTTAATCTAAAAGTGAACACAGGACATTATAGACATCCTGGATATGAGTGTGCACAAGAAAGGAAGCTGGCGAAAGATCATGTCTTTTCAGCAACAATGATGAGAGCGATGTTATGTAAAGATGATGATGATGATGATTGACACGATATATGTTTTCATATATTGTCCTCCACATAGCAGGCACATAAGCGTAGTGTATGATAGGAAGCTGCGATGATCATGTCATGATCATGTGAGTGTTTAACACCTGCGATCGTCTCGTTAAGTGAGAGAAAGACTGGTCGTCTGTTTCTCTGTGCATGAAAAATGTGATGTCTCTGTCACATCACAAACCTGTAGCAGGAAACTGGGTCTGGGCATGTTTATTTAATCAAACACGCCTTTCATGAGCTGAAATGTGAGCTTTCGCATTGAAGGACTTATGTGGCCTTACAGCGAGAAGCGCGCTTTGGCAGTGGCCAGGAGAGAAAGGTCTCTCCAAAACCAATCACTTAGAGGATAACCATGGTCGAAGGCAGTGGCCAGGAGAGAAAGGTCTCTCCAAAACCAATCACTTAGAGGATAACCATGGTTGAAGTGAAACCGGGTCACTATCTAAGTTGCCGCTGTTTTTGTGTGTGAGTTTTAATCACCAGTGTTAATATGTATTTTACTGTGATTAAGAATTGTGATGATGTTAACAATGTAATAGACAAATGTGAAATGGTTCAGTATCCTGTTGAATACTTATTACTGATGTCTTACTCTGTGGTTCTGGAATGATAGATGGAAGGATGTAAAACCAGAAGGCCTAGTTAGTCCACTCGTACTAATGTTCACTCTGCTCAACGACAAGTCATCCTGTACTTGTGACAGCTTCAGGACTCACAGTATCAGCGTTATATTATGCATAAACCCATATAACGGACCTTGACACATCCAATGTCAAAGTGTTTCTGTGTACATCTTAAAGTGGTGTTAACCACAGCTAACTCATAATACTACCACAAGTCGATCAGTGGGACCCACCCCAGCTTATACTAATTGCAACCCATGGCAATGCAATTAAAAAACATAATTGCATGATTTATTGCCAGAAATCATGCAATATTTTATTGATGGCATGTGTTTAAATTCACTAAGGGAATACATTTTTATTTGTTATTTTCTTCTTCAGGAAGGTGTAACAGACTGGTCAACACCAAGGAACCCATCACTAGAGGATCTGGGTGTTTCACTAACCCCGTTTCCACTGATGGCAAGCTATGTCCTACACCCCAAGCGTGCACATGCCTACTACTATGAGGAGCTGGGAGAATTTGCTGATCCAGAACCGCCAAAGCCTGCCGAGTTCTACCGGACTAAGTCTGCCCGTTTTGCAGAAGCTTAATTTTCTCGAGTTAGCTGTAATGTCAGAGAATAGTGTTCCTTCACACTGAATTGTTAGGGCTGATTGCAGAGAATGGTGTTTCTTCATTTCTTCACATGAATTGTTTGTTATTGTTTCTGTGTTATCCATCAGGTTACAAATCAAGGGCCGCCTCCACAGGTTGGCTGCAGTGGCACTTTGTCTCATCTGATGGTGCTCTCTTTTGAGCCTCAAATTCTCTAGTACATCTACATTTCTAATTGATTGCAGATTGCAGTAGTGTTGACAGAGAGAGATTGTGTGTGTCTGTCTCTCTGTCTCTCTCTCTCCCTCCCCCCCCCCCTCTACCTATACATATATAATGCAAACCGCGTAAGGCGATCTCAGATGTGGCGAATTTCTGTTGTGAAGAACAATATTGTATGTTGTATGCATTACTATATGCTTGAACTTTTATAAGAGGAATATATATAATTACTTGTCTGATAAAACGATGTGATAAATGCATCAATGTTGGTGGAAATTATGTTGAGAAATAAAGGGACAATGTATGTATAAAAATAAACTGGTTTCTAGTTACCATAGTTAGTTATTTTCTACAGCCATTTGTGACTTACTTATTAACTTCCCCTCGTACAATCAAGGCGAGAGACAGACATGTTGATCTATTGCAGCCAACCTTTATTGTGGAGACGGCACCTAATGTATTAATTTTGTTTCAGTTAAATGTGTCAGGAAATTGTCTCATTTTAACAAATGTAGCTTGGCTACCACTATTCTGACAGTTGTCGGAAATTGCTGCCAAAGACAGATAAATTACCCACCGTGTTCATGTGGAAGTCAATGGAAAACCACTGCATTATCTTTCCAAGTCAGTAGTAATCTGTACATATGCTTAAAAGTGAAATGAAGGCTCGGTGGCAAAGTGGTTACTGGTTATGCCACCTGTCTCAAACTGCCAAGGTTGTGGGTTCAATTCTGGGCCATGCCGTTCTGTCCACGAATGCAATTTTCTCATAGACTCCTGGGGGTCGTCGTTGGAGCTACTGAGCTTTGTGTGACGTTTTCGGCAGAACGCTCCATATGAGAGAAAACCCAGTGCAATAAAGTCGATTGCTTGCCTTTTTAACCCTGTTTTGCAAAAGAAGAGAACAAGAAAGCCAGATCTGTGGAGACACTTGAATTCATCCATCATGTGCCAAACCGATAAGCGTGGGCGGTCATGTTTCACCATCTCACTGGATCACCAGAGTCATGGATCAGCTCAGCGTTCCTGACTCGACCATGCTACGAGGCCTAACTATCCAGGTATTTACTTGTCTGCCTTCCCCTTGTTCTTTCCCCCTCTGTCTTGCCAGTTGTCACCAAGTTCTCCAATTTATTTCTTATAACGTGACCAAAAAATTGTGACTGTCTACATCTGTCCCTAATCAGTTTACGATCTTCATTTGTTTCTTGTAGGACTTGTTCATTGGTTTTTCTGTCTGTCCATGGTATTCTTTGTATTTTCCTCAGAAACCACATTTCCACAGCCAACATATGTTTTTCACCTTGACTGCTCATTGTCCACACTTCACATCCACACAAAAGTACAGGTTCTATGTACTTAGCACTTCAACACTCTTTTTCTCGTTTCAATTGATATCTTTTTATTGGTCAGAATATTTTTCATCTTGCAAAAGACTGCCTTCGCCGCGGCGATTCTTGTTTAAATGAATCACTTCAAGGCATCTCCCATCAGATGTTATGACTATTCCGGGATAATTGTACCGATTCACTTGTTTAAGAATATTCTGATGTACATGTAACACATGAATGACTATGCTATATAGAGCTCGCCTGGCGGCACAGTTGTCATGGCTTTCGCCTGCATAAAGAGGATTAGAATTGTTTCACTTGACCTGAAATGGGTAGCCAGAAATGTCTTAGGGAGAAATGGCGACCGATGTGAAACTGACTACATCATCTAATGAGTGTCGATTGGGCTATACAATGTCTAGCACCATATACCCTAGTCCATCCAGTATCATTTCTCTTGGTCTGCCCCTGCCTCTCTTCCCCTCGATCTTTCCTGTTGTCATGATGTTCTCCATTGCCTCTCTTCTCATCACGTGACTAAAGAAAGCCTTTTGTTTCTTTCTTGTAGGTGTATAAGCAGACTGCCTTGCGTTAGTTTCTGTACAATGGTATGGGTGCCTGTCGTTCAGAAATCAATGGCAAACTACTGAACGTAAACTTGTCCAGGAATCACAAACAGCCAAATATTGCTGGAGTTGACTGCCACGTCATGTAACGGATATGCAACTTCATGTAATTAATGTTCTAGTTTCATTAGCGTCTCCCACGCAGTCGTTGTTAGTTACTCCGGCAGTCCACAGTGTTTGCAACGTTCTCCCACGCAGTCGTTGTTAGTTACTCCGGCAGTCCACAGTGTTTGCAACGTTCTCCCACGCAGTCGTTGTTAGTTACTCCGGCAGTCCACAGTGTTTGCAACGTTCTCCCACGCAGTCGTTGTTAGTTACTCCGGCAGTCCACAGTGTTTGCAACGTTCTCCCACGCAGTCGTTGTTAGTTACTCCGGCAGTCCCACAGTGTTTGCAACGTTCTCCCACGCAGTCGTTGTTAGTTACTCCGGCAGTCCACAGTGTTTGCAACGTTCTCCCACGCAGTCGTTGTTAGTTACTCCGGCAGTCCACAGTGTTTGCAACGTTCTCCCACGCAGTCGTTGTTAGTTACTCCGGCAGTCCACAGTGTTTGCAACGTTCTCCCACGCAGTCGTTGTTAGTTACTCCGGCAGTCCACAGTGTTTGAACGTTCTCCCACGCAGTCGTTGTTAGTTACTCCGGCAGTCCACAGTGTTTGCAACGTTCTCCCACGCAGTCGTTGTTAGTTACTCCGGCAGTCCACAGTGTTTGCAACGTTCTCCCACGCAGTCGTTGTTAGTTACTCCGGCAGTCCACAGTGTTTGCAACGTTCTCCCACGCAGTCGTTGTTAGTTACTCCGGCAGTCCACAGTGTTTGCAACGTTCTCCCACGCAGTCGTTGTTAGTTACTCCGGCAGTCCACAGTGTTTGAACGTTCTCCCACGCAGTCGTTGTTAGTTACTCCGGCAGTCCACAGTGTTTGAACGTTTCTCCCACGCAGTCGTTGTTAGTTACTCCGGCAGTCCACAGTGTTTGCAACGTTCTCCCACGCAGTCGTTGTTAGTTACTCCGGCAGTCCACAGTGTTTGCAACGTTCTCCCACGCAGTCGTTGTTAGTTACTCCGGCAGTCCACAGTGTTTGCAACGTTCTCCCACGCAGTCGTTGTTAGTTACTCCGGCAGTCCACAGTGTTTGCAACGTTCTCCCACGCAGTCGTTGTTAGTTACTCCGGCAGTCCACAGTGTTTGCAACGTTCTCCCACGCAGTCGTTGTTAGTTACTCCGGCAGTCCACAGTGTTTGCAACGTTCTCCCACGCAGTCGTTGTTAGTTACTCCGGCAGTCCACAGTGTTTGCAACGTTCTCCCACGCAGTCGTTGTTAGTTACTCCGGCAGTCCACAGTGTTTGCAACGTTCTCCCACGCAGTCGTTGTTAGTTACTCCGGCAGTCCACAGTGTTTGCAACGTTCTCCCACGCAGTCGTTGTTAGTTACTCCGGCAGTCCACAGTGTTTGCAACGTTCTCCCACGCAGTCGTTGTTAGTTACTCCGGCAGTCCACAGTGTTTGCAACGTTCTCCACGCAGTCGTTGTTAGTTACTCCGGCAGTCCACAGTGTTTGCAACGTTCTCCCACGCAGTCGTTGTTAGTTACTCCGGCAGTCCACAGTGTTTGAACGTTCTCCCACGCAGTCGTTGTTAGTTACTCCGGCAGTCCACAGTGTTTGCAACGTTCTCCCACGCAAGTCGTTGTTAGTTACTCCGGCAGTCCACAGTGTTTGCAACGTTCTCCACGCAGTCGTTGTTAGTTACTCCGGCAGTCCACAGTGTTTTGCAACGTTCTCCCACGCAGTCGTTGTTAGTTTACTCCGGCAGTCCACAGTGTTTGCAACGTTCTCCCACGCAGTCGTTGTTAGTTACTCCGGCAGTCCACAGTGTTTGCAACGTTCTCACCACGCAGTCGTTGTTAGTTACTCCGGCAGTCCACAGTGTTTGCAACGTTTCTCCCACGCAGTCGTTGTTAGTTACTCAGGCAGTCCACAGTGTTTGGCAAACGTTCTCCCCACGCAGTCGTTGTTAGTTTACTCCGGCAGTCCACAGTGTTTGCAACGTTCTCCCACGCAGTCGTTGTTAGTTACTCCGGCAGTCCACAGTGTTTTGAACGTTCTCCCCACGCAGGCGTTGTTAGTTACTCCGGCAGTCCACAGTGTTTTGCAACGTTCTCCCACGCAGTCGTTGTGAGTTACTCCGGCAGTCCACAGTGTTTGCAACGTTCCTACCACGCAGTCGTTGTTAGTTACTCACGGCAGTCCACAGTGTTTGCAACGTTCTCCCCACGCAGGTCGTTGTTAGTTTACTCCGGCAGTCCACAAGTGTTTGCAACGTTCTCTCCACGCAGTCGTTGTTAGTTACTCCGGCAGTCCACAGTGTTTGCAACGTTCTCCCACGCAGTCGTTGTTAGGTACTCCGGCAGTCCACAGTGTTTGCAACGTTCTCCCACGCAGTCGTTGTTAGTTACTCCGGCAGTCCACAGTGTTTGCAACGTTCTCCCACGCAGTCATTGTTAGTTTACTCCGGCAGTCCACAGTGTTTTGAACGTTCTCCCACGCAGTCGTTGTTAGTTACTCCGGCAGTCCACAGTGTTTGAAGTTCTCACGCCAGTCGGTTAGTTATCGCGCATGTACACTAGTGTTGCAACGTTCTCTCCACGCAGTCGTTGTTTAGTTACTCCGGCAGTCCACAGTGTTTGCAACGTTCCTCCCACGCAGTCGTTGTTAGTTACTCCGGCAGTCCACAGTGTTTGCAACGTTCTCCCACGCAGGTCGTTGTTAGTTACTCCGGCAGTCCGCAGTGTTTCGCAACGTTCTCCCACGCAGTCGTTTGTTAGTTACTCCGGCAGTCCACAGGGTTTGCAACGTTCTCCCACGCTGGTCGTTGTTAGTTACTTCCGGCAGTCCACAGTGTTTGCAACGTTCTCCCACGCTGTCGTTGTTAGTTACTCCGGCAGTCCACAGTGTTTGCAACGTTCTCCCACGCTGTCGTTGTTAGTTACTCCGGCAGTCCACAGTGTTTGCAACGTTCTCCCACGCTGTCGTTGTTAGTTACTCGGCAGTCCACAGTGTTTGCAACGTTCTCCCACGCTGTCGTTGTTAGTTACTCCGGCAGTCCACAGTGTTTGCAACGTTCTCCCACGCTGTCGTTGTTAGTTACTCCGGCAGTCCACAGTGTTTGCAACGTTCTCCCACGCTGTCGTTGTTAGTTACTCCGGCAGTCCACAGTGTTTGCAACGTTCTCCCACGCTGTCGTTGTTAGTTACTCCGGCAGTCCACAGTGTTTGCAACGTTCTCCCACGCAGTCGTTGTTAGTTACTCCGGCAGTCCACAGTGTTTGCAACGTTCTCCCACGCAGTCGTTGTTAGTTACTCCGGCAGTCCACAGTGTTTGCAACGTTCTCCCACGCAGTCGTTGTTAGTTACTCCGGCAGTCCACAGTGTTTGCAACGTTCTCCCACGCAGTCGTTGTTAGTTACTCCGGCAGTCCACAGTGTTTGCAACGTTCTCCCACGCAGTCGTTGTTAGTTACTCTGGCAGTCCACAGTGTTTGCAACGTTCTCCCACGCAGTCGTTGTTAGTTACTCTGGCAGTCTGCAGTGTTTGCAACGTTAGTTAGTTAGTTAGTTAGTCGACAGATCATCCTCATTGCACATCGAACCATTCAGTCCATAAGTGCTCGGATCCCCTCCTCAGCAAATCCTGCAACGTGTAGCGGCTAACGACGCCAGTTCTGTGTTGGTTTATCAATCTTCTTTGGCTTCCTGCGTAGTGTTCTTGTTTGGCCAACCCTCTTTTAATTTGCTGCTCTCGCAGTCTGGCCATTGTTCTAGATTCACAGTCATCACTTGATTCTCGCAAAAGTCTTACTTCTCGTAGAGCATTCAGAATGTCGGCCTGGTCCATGGCGCGTCCGCCCTCCACAGTAGCCTCACCTGCGAGCTTGTCAGCCCGCTCATTTCCTTGTACTCCCGCATGCCCTGGCACGAAGATGAAACTAATCTTTGCCAGTCGAGACCGCTCCAGAGGCAGCAACCAATCTCTTCGGATCGACCCCTCCTCTTGATCATGTTCATTGAGTCGCTAAGGAAACAAGCCCTAGTGAATGTCTGTGTCTCGAGCCATGTTATTGCTTTACTTACTGCCATGACTTCCATGGTCAGGCTACTTGTGGTTTCAGTGAAAGCACCAGAGTCCTCCTTCACAATTCTCCCTCCGGCCCGAGCTGTAAAGGCCCATGAGCTTCTCACATGTCGGACGACCGACCCATCTGTGTAGATGACCGCGTCACCGTCTAGCGAATTCTCGAAAATCAACGCTTGTACTTCAGCCTCAACAGCAGCCGGATTTTCTTGTCTGCATTTTCTATCCAGTTGGATGCAAACTGAAAAGGATGTGCAGAAGTCTGTTGGCACTTGCACCCACTCCTCGCCAGGTTCTAAGTCCTCAAGTGAACACACCTGTTGAAGGCTTGACCCATCCATGACCGTCCTCTTTTTAACCTGCTGCCCTTCACCCTCCTAATTTCACTATGCAGCGGATGTTGTGTGTTTGCGTTAATTCTGAGGTAGGCGCGTGCCCTGCAACCTTGTATTCTCTCTTCAATGGTTGGAAAATCAAGAAGGTAGCGCATCGCCCTGCATGCTGTATCTCTTGTACATCCAAGAATAATGCGCATAGCTTCATTCTGTATCCTTTCCATCCTTTCTATCTGCTTATGGCTGAGAGTCAGGATTGCCATTGCATACTCCAAAACAGACATGACCAGCCCCTCGTACAGAAGACATAGATGGCGATGCTCACAGTTTGCTGCCGCCATCACCCGCATCGCTGCCAAACCCCGCTTGGCCTTTGTTATCACCTGGTCTATGTGCACATTATAAGCAAGGCTTCGATCAAACCGTATCCCCAGGTAACTCATTGCCTGCGTTCTTTCCACCGCCTCTGAACACAACATTACAGTTGGTGTTGGAGTGTTGACAATATGATTATTCAACGAGAACCAAGTCACTGTTGCCTTTGTTGGGTTGACCATTGCCCCAGCTTCATCACACCAAGTACTTATGCGATTGAGTTCGGTTTGTAGTTCCACAGCCACCTCCTCTCTATCCTTACCCTGACGATACACTAAAACATCATCGGCATATGACAATGTCCTGCCAGATCCAGTGATCTGCTCACTGGTGATTCTTACTGTGTAGGCGTTGAACAGTACCGGAGATAATGGTGATCCCTGTGGTAGGCCAGGATATATTGTTGTTGGTTCCGAAGTCCAACTGCCACATCTAAAAACTACTTTCCGTTGGAAGAGGGCTGCAGCGATCCAACTAAGGAGTAATGGACTTACGTTTAGTTCGAGAAGCTAAAACATTAAAAAATCCAGTGGTACTCTGTTGTATGCGTCCTCAAGATCAATCGCTGCAGCAACTGTTTCAGTGCCTGCGTGGAAACCTTCATAGACATCCTGGGCAAAGACTGCTGCATTGGTCCAGGTTTCTCTTTTTGGACGGTACCCACCCAGGGTAGGTGGGAAAACACCTTGCCTCTCTAGTTGGCTTGATATTTTCCTGGCAATTACCTTCTCCAGCAGCTTGCCTATTGTATTCTGCATGGTTATAATTCGATATCCCTGAATTTTTTTGTGGTCTTTGTCAGGCTTCGGCAAGGGAATCAGGTAGCTGTGTAACCATTCCTCCTTGATGCTAGCACTCCCTATACTGTTGTTGTACATGTCTGCAACGTTCGCCTGTTTACTAATTGTCTAGGATTCGTAGCCGTAAGTTAAAACTGGTTCTATGTAACATGTAAGAACTCTTTTTTTTTTAAACTTTCAAGGACAGTGACTTATTGCTCAAAATGTTCTTCCTTCGCTAGAATACAACGCTCTCCCACGCAGTCGTTGTTAGTTACTCCGGCAGTCTGCAGTGTTTGAACGTTCTCCCACGCAGTCGTTGTTAGTTACTCCGGCAGTCCACAGTGTTTGCAACGTTCGTCTCAGGAACTACATCTAATCTGCCTTCAAGTTCTCCCTAAGTTGTTCATCCACGTTCCAAGATTCACCGCCATACCGCAAAACAGATTCTACATAACATGTGGATACCCTCTTTCAGCCACAGGCGATTAGGATTCAAGCCACCTTGCAACGATTTTTCCAACAGCATGTTTGTTCAGAAAGCAATGGCAAACTACTCAACATAAAAGTGTGTAAAAAATTACAAACAGCCGTAATATTCTCCGGTTGATTGTCACAATAAACGGATCTTTTAACAACTCTGGCAAATAAAATATATGTGGTTTATGAAAGGTGTGATTTACGAAAGTTGTGTTTTGAAAAAGTATAGCAACAAATCAGAAGGATCCTAAATCAATCAATCAATCAATCAATCAGAAGGATCTACAGGAAATGATGGATACAGTGGTTGTAGAAAGTGGGAAAAAAAATTGGCCTTAGTTTGAATAATAGAAAGACGGAAGTCATGGTGATATCGAAGAAACATATTATACCTAAATGTGCAATTAATTTAAAGAGCAGGACGTTCGTCGTTATTTTGGGGCAAGTGCAGAAATTCAGATATCTAGGCAAATGGACAACATCAGATGGAAGTTGCATCCCAGAGATAAATAACAGAATAGGACAAGCAAAACTGTATTCTAGCGAAGGAAGAACATTTTGAGCAATAAGTCACTGTCCTTGAAAGTTAGAAAAAACAAAAGAGTTCTTACATGTTACATAGAACCAGTTTTAACTTACGGCTACGAATCCTAGACAATTAGTAAACAGGCGAAAAAATCCCCGGAAGCCTTGTTGATGTGAAAGTTTATTAATTCGAATTATTAATTAATTAAAAATTAATTGGACAGCCAAAATGAGAAATTTGGACGTTTTAAAGGAAGCTGAGTAGCAAAGACAACTTATTACAAATATCAGAAAGAAGCAGTCATCGTTTTTTGGCCACGTTATGAGAAGACAACAATTGGAACATGGCGTGACAGCCGGAACGATCTGCGCAAAGTTAGAGGAAGACATCGTCAGAAGATTCTTGAGTCTTGTGTCACTTGTGTCACTTGTGTCGTGGCGCGGAAGGGAGTCAACACACGAATTGATCCATGACATCGGAGATCACAGTTTGTGGAGAGGCATGATTCCCACGCCAGCCGGCCAGGCATTGGATGATGATACCGACATTTAAAAATCGGCATAGCTGAAAGGTTTAACGCGCATAAACTTTATCTTTTTGCTGTGGCTTAATGGATTGGTTCGTTTCCCCCCCCCCCCCCACCCACACACGCACGCGCGCACACATATCCACCCACCCCTCTCTCTCGCTCCTCTCTTCTCTCTACTCTCTCCTCTCTCTCCCCCTCTCTACCCTCCCTCTCGTTCCTCTCTGTTTCTCTGTCTCCTTTCTCTGTCTCTCTATCTCCCTCTCCCTGTCTCTCTACCTCTCTCTTCTCTTTCTCCTCTCTCTCTCTCTCTTTCCTTTCTCTCTCCTCTCGCTATCCTCTCTCTCCTTTCTCTCTTCTCTCTCTCTCTTATCGCTCTCCTCTCTCTCTCCTTTCTTCTGTCTCCTCTCTCTCGGTATCTGTCTCCTCTCTCCCCTCTCTGTCTCTCTCTGTCTCTCTCTTCTCTCTGTCTCTCTCCTCTCTATCTGTCTCTCTCTCCTCTCTCTGTCTCTCGTCTCTCTCTTCTCTCTGTCTCTCTCGCATCTCTTTCCTCTCTCTCTCTGTCTCTCTCTCTCTGTCTCTGCTCTCCCTCTCTCTCTATTTCTCTTTCTCTTCTCTCTCCTCTCTTTCGGTCTCTGTCTCCTCTCTCTTTCCTCTCTCCTCTCTCTGTCTCTCATCTCTCTGTCTCTCTCCTTTCTCTGTCTCCCCTCTCTGTCTCTCTCCTCTCTCTATGTCTCTCCTCTCTTTCTCTCTGCTCTTTCTCTCTGTCTCTCTCTCCCCTCCCCCTCCAGTCACTAGGACTTAAAATGTTGACTTCTGCTGAATGTAAAATTGTCCAACCAGTCACAAACAACCAATAGGGACTGGCGTTGGTTGCAACAGGGCATGCCATGTCCTTGAACTAACACTCGAGGATGACCACAGTTGTGATTCAAGCGAAGTAGTTCGGTAAGAAAGTCTGCACATAATTCTACCTGTGGTTTATAGCATTTGTGATTTAGGAACGTTGTGATTTAGAAGCGTATGCACAGAATGATTCATGTGGTTTATGATGTCTGTGATTTAGAAAAGTGATTTAGGAGCGCATGCTCAAAATGATGCCTGTGGTTTGTGACAGTTGCGGTTCAGGAACATTGTGATTTAGAAGTGTGTGCACAAAACGATACCCGTGGGTTACGACAGTTGGTGATTTTGAAAAGAGATTTGTGAGCGCATGCAAAAGATGATCCCTGTGGGTTGTAACAATTGTGATTTTGGAATGTTGTAATCCGGGATGGTTAACCCGGTCAACAAATGCCCGCAGAATTCGGATGTGTCGGCCTAACGGCGCAAGAACGCAGCTTTGCTGTAAACAGGCACAACGCAATCACATCCAGGAAAAAAATAATTCTGAATGAACGCAGAAGAAGAAGAAGAAGAAGAAGAAGAAGAAGAAGAAGAAGAAGAAGAAGAAGAAGAAGAAGAAGAAGAAGAAGAAGAAGAAGAATGTTGTAATTTAGGAGGGTTGTGATTTAGGAAGGTTGTGATATAAGAGCGTGTGCACAAAATGATACCTGTGGTTTGTGACATTTGTGATTTAGGAACGTTGTGATTTAAGAATGTTGTGGCACATGCACAAAATGATAACTGTGATTTATGACATCTGTAATTTAGGAACGCAGTGATTTAGGAACGCTGAGACATAGGAGCGTATTCACAAAATGCTACACGTGGTTTCTGGCAGTTGTGATTTAGAAAGGTGATTTAGGAGCACAAGCACAAAATGATAACTGTGGTTTATGACATTTGTAATTTAATAAAAGCAGTGATTTAGGAACGTAGTAATTTAGGAGCGTGGCATACAATGCAACCTGTGGTTTTCGACAGTTGTGATTTAAAAATGTTTTTCATAAAGTTGATTTATGAACGTTGTGATTTAGGGACGTGTTCCCAAAATGCTACTTGTAGTTCATGAAATTTGTGATTAAGAAACGCTGTGATTTAGGAATGTTGTGATTTAGGAACGCGGTGATTTAGGAGCGTATTCACATAATGCTACCTGTGGTTTTTGAAAGGTGAACGTTTCCAGAAACTGGTCCCTGGGAGTCTTGATATCCTCCCTCAGTCTGCCGCGTCCTTGGGACTTCATCGTGGGGATTCTTCTCAAGGTGGGACACCTTTGAGGGCCTGGCGCTGGTGTGAACCGTGGGGGCCTCTTCTTCAATCAGCATGTTCGAAACCTCCGATATCAGCTTCTGTTTACAGGCAGACATATTGGTCACGTTAAGGAGACTCGGAGAGAACTCGTGTACTCAAATCTTATATGAATAAGAAAGAAAATAGGGTGTATTTTTAATGACTGTCGCAGGTTTTAAAAATATTGCCGCTCCAAGTTTTGTATTTACTCTACTGTGGAGTTCATGCAATAATAGGTAAATACAAAACTTGGAACGGCAATATTTTTCAAAAACTGCACAGTCATTAAAAATACACCTTGTAGTTAAACAGTAAAGGTCCCTTTTGCACGCATTAAAGCAGGTTGAGTAAATGGTGCTATGCCCATATTGTTATAGACCAATCGGCGCTCGCTGGGTGATGTGGACTAGTATCTCACAGTGGCCGCGTTGTCTTCCTAAGACATTTCGGGGTAGCCATGTTAGTCTGGATTGACCTTTGAGCTTAGCTCAATTAAACACAAATTTGAATCTGCTCTTATAAGGATCAAACCATTTTTTTACGCTTGGGACTAATTTTAACTGGGTCGACCTGGGACGCCACGTCAGTTTTAAAACTGGATCTGCTCAGATGTCTTCTTCTTCTTCTTCTTCTTCTTCTTCTTCTTCTTCTTCTTCTTCTTCTTCTTCTTCTTCTTCTTCTTCTTCTTCTTCTTCTTCTTCTTCTGCGTTCTTCCGGAGATTTTTCGAACGTGATTGCGGTGTGCCTGTTTACAGCAGAGTTGCGTTCTTGCGCCGTTAGGCCGACACACTCGGCTTCTGCAGGCATTTGTTGACCGGGTTAACCTTCCCTGATATGAATGGATCCCTTGTACACACTTTAGGGCTCAGTGGGCATATGGTGCTGGACTTGGAGTTTAATAGACCCATCGGCACAGGTTGGATATTGTGCTCAGTAGATAGTGTGCCCAGTATATAGTGTGTCCAGTATATAGTGTGTCCAGTATATAGTGTGCCCAGTATATAGTGTGCCCAGCATATAGTGTGCCCAGCATATAGTGTGCCCAACATAGGGGGGAGGGCATCCCAATAGTAAAACTGCAAAGACCGGCAGAATGGGAAGCAACGCAGAAGATGAAGGAAGAAACCGAACTAGCAGAAACCCTGAAACAGACAAGACGGTTCAAGCCAACAATATCACCATGGGAACTAACAGTCCCATTCACTGACTGTAATCTAGCAAAGTCCATCACCAAGGACACGGAGGACACAGATGCACGAGACGCGGCCGAGGCGTACATACAAGAAATCAGTAAGGACAACCTCATAATATACACAGACGGGTCCAAGAACGAACAGGGAGAGGTAAGAGCAGGAGCAGTGGTCCCAGACTGGAAGCTGAAGAAACGATTCAAACTAACAGACCAGACAGCAGTATGCACGGCCGAACTTTTAGCCATAATGAAAAGTCTGGAGATCGCAGCAGAGAAACCACCACTGAGACTATGTATATTAACAGACTCACTGTCATCAGTACAAACGCTCGGGAACTTCAATAGAGGCAACAGACCCGACATAAAAGAGGAGATACTAGCGGACAGCCACAAACCTCAGGTAAATGAGATGCCAAGTCACTATCGGGATGGATACCAGCTCACAGGGGTATCCCGGGAAACGAACAAGCAGACAGAGCGGCGAAACGAGGACTAACTAGCAATAATAAAATCTGCACAGGTCTAGGTAAAGTAGAAGGAAGAATATCGTCAAAAACTACATTCTCAAGGAATGGAGGAAACAGTGGCGAGACAGCGCTAAAGGCCGTCATGCATACCAGTACTGGGTGAACCCAGATACAAGCCACAAGTCAAGACCAACATGAAAGCACCGGCAAACAGACAGCTGTGGAGAATCAGGACTAGGTAATTGGAAAGACACAAGAGAAAACCCATTCTGCAGATCTTGCCTAGAAAACAGGTTGGGGGGGGGGGAGGCTGAGTGGTCTCGAGGTATGGTGTCCGCCTCGAGTGTTGGAGGCCCTGGGTTCGGGCCCCGGTGTGGACCGGGATTTATTTAAAAAATCCACCTGGACTTCCAGTAATAAAATTCCCCCTGGTCTCTGGGTAGTGAGTATGGATGTGGGACCGTGTGTATGGATGTGAGACCGTGGTAGGGGATTAACGGTTCAGTGAAGATCCCAGGTAAATGGGTGGACGCGGTACATGAAAGAAGGTGGGGGAGGAAGGTAAGGTGGGAAACTGGAAGCAAATGAGATGTGATGGTGGGCCGAGAGTGAGAACTAAGGGGGTAATGATGTGATGGTGGGCCGAGAGTGAGAACTAAGGGGGTAATGATGTGATGGTGGGCAGGGCTGGGAGATGTGAGAAGTAAACTAAAGGGTAATGATGTGATGGTGGGCCGAGAGTGAGAACTAAGGGGGTAAAGATGTGATGGGGCCCAGAGTGAGAATGGGGAATGATGTGATGGTGGGCCGAGAGTGGGGAAATTTGTTTCCTGGGTTTTTTAATTTAATTTTTTTAAATTTGGGGGGGTTTTTAAAATTTTTTTGATGTTTGAATGGGGAATTTTTTTGGGTGATTTTGGGGG
>JACEFZ010019384.1:0-35782 GCA_014155875.1 Cepaea nemoralis
AAAACGGGTTTTTCTTTCAACCAAAGGAGTCTTTTTTTGCTTCAAAGTGAAAAACCCCTTTTGTCCCAACAAGGCCGCAACCACGTCTGCCTTATCATGCATCAATACTCCACCAAATTTGCAGAGTCAGCCAATCTATCCGCCTGTTCATTCCCCAGCACACCGACATGCCCCGGAGAAAAGATCCAGGCGATGCTTGCCACCCGTGACATCCGAAGCGAAGCAAGCCACTCTGCACGAAGCATGCCTGTCCTCGCCCTCCTCAGATGACTTTCTGAGTCAGTTACAATCACGATGTGTGTATGTATCGTATTCTCGATCCAGCCGAAAGCTGCAGTGACATCCTCCACCTCCATTCTTAAGCTAATTGTTGTGGTATCATATGCCAGGCTCTCCTACACCAAACGTCGGCCATTAGCTTTTGCTATGAACCCCCAGGCACTTCTCCTACCTCTCGACACTGCTGAGATTGATTGCGGAAGTCCTGTAAAAGACACCCAGCTACGGTGAACTAACTACTATTATAGGCACTCGTCGCCCTGTGTTGTATACACACGATCAGTGGGTTCAGAGACAAGATGATCGACTTCACTGCACTGGGTTAATCACAAGCCGGCTCACTCTCTCCCTAGAGCAGCTAACAGTTGGTCTAACACATCGTACGGAGCACGAACTCGTAGCTCAGCCGACAACACACACACACACACACACACACACACACACACACACACACACACACACACACACACACACACACACACACACACACACACAGAAACGCAGAGGTGTTTCCAAGGCATCAGGGCCGGGATCTATACTGGCCAAGACCTGCTGACACGTCCACGCCGTGCGTCTTGGGCAACAGGTCCCTTCGGGGACCTGGCTAACATCAGTAGAATCGATGATTCCTCCGAAACCGGAGAGTGTCTGCCTGTACGGCGAGGAACCACCAGTCTGCACATCAATAAGCCAGACGTGGAACAACGGATACTCAGGCAAACTTCAGTCCGGTATGACATCATATTGATGTTGGACAACAGGATGTCTTCATCCGACATACAGGACTTCATGCTGGAGTTCATAGCCAGCGAACGCAAGCAAGCACATACGCACGCACGCACGCACACACACACAACACACACACACACACCCCCCACACCACCTTTCCCATCAGGGATCTTTGAAAAAGTTGTCTTCGCGAACCGAATGTCCGAAAACGAACCCTCTTCTGAAATGAGACAGCGGGCTTCACTACTGGGTCACGAATGCCTACTGTCTTATGTCAAAGTGGAGTGAAGATGCCAACGGCGACCAGAAAGACACGGATGATGATAGTGCACACACGCACGCCAAAGTCGGACACGCTAATCTGTGAGGTGTTTAACTTGGCTTGAAGCACTTCTCTCGAAAGAGGGAAGCAGAAACAGCGAAACATCTCATCTCATCATCTCATCTCATCTCATCATGTTCCTCTTGTACCTTGCGGTGTCTGGGTGAATATAAAACATCGTGAGAGTGCCCGATTATGGGCTTCATGTATCGATATTCCCATGGACTCTGCTATTCCCCCCGTCCAACGTTTACGTGGCTGGCCTCTTCCTCTGTTTCCATCTGGTCTGTACATCATTGCTTATTGCTGTATGGCCAAACCATTTGACTTGCTGCTTTCTAATAAAATCTAGTGCTGCTATAACCCCCACTTTAGTCATAATTTCTTCATTTCTGATCTTATCTCTTCTTGATACGTTGAGTATTCTTCTCAGGAATCTCATTTCTGTTGTTGTGATTTTTCTTTACAGCGAAACAATGATATTAGTGACAATGACGATGATAATTCTGATTGTCGTGAAAATAAACCCCCCCAAAAAAACTAGGCATATATCGAGAGTGGATGCGTGCTCACATCTCAATAACACACTCCCTCCACAATCCCGAATGCCTAATCCCACAACAGCCACGGACGAAAACATATTTCATCTGGTAGAGACCAGTAAATAATTAATAACACAACGGCGTACATGAGGCCAGACTACTACAGCCACCTGTACTCACACGTGGCGCGGTTGTGTGCCGGTAATGGGCTTATAGTGATCTCGCGGTCATTACTTTATCTCGGTGCTCTTGACGTAAGATGTTTAGGCTTTGTGATGCATATATCAAGGCTTGTTTATTATACATTTCTACAGAAAATCGCAACTGAATGTATCCGCAACGAATAGATAGACAGCATTCGGGAGTCGCGCGTCACATCACTCACCTAGATACATGGAACAGAACATGCCGGAGTCAAAAGGTAATGAACGCGCAGACCAGCTGGCAAATGATGCACCAATACACACGGGAAACAGCATGGGCAGGGCTGGTATAATCAATGCAGTACGGACTCGGCCGGCGGATAGTGACGAGGCTCAGACGCTAGCCTGATTACATGATCTGGGGGTGGAGGTCAGAGTGACCGAGCGGACAAGAACATTTGTTCTTAAACATCCGGTGGTGCTGATGTCAAGGTAGTGAGTTCACCCCTACACTGGTCAGTGGGACTACAATGTTGACTTTTTGTCCCTGACTTGGGGAGACGTAAATTACAAGTACCTCAGAAGTTGGATGGCGAGGGACACTGGTAATTGAGAAGAATAATCCACGTGCAATAATCAGCCCAGTGCACTAGAAGTAGACTATGCTTGTGTTGAAAGCTAACGAACGAAAACAAAATGAACTGAGGGCGAAGCCTGGCTAGACATGTCAATGCGGCTTTCGAGGGAAAGAGAGAAGATACCATCACTAATTCCTTAACTTCGAGGGAAAGAGAGGAGATACCAACATTAATTCCTTAACGTCGAGGGAAAGAGAGGAGATACCATCACCAACTTCTTAAAGGAATAGTCAGCAGAAACACATTGAGATGGCTGCTGCATGGGAGGGAAAGAGAGGAGATACCATCACCAACTCCTTAAAGGAATAGTCAGCAGAAACACGTTGAGATGACTGCAGCATGGGAGGGAAAGAGAGGAGATACCATCACCAACTCCTTAAAGGAATAGTCAGCAGAAACACATTTAGATGGCTGCTGCATGGGAGGGAAAGAGAGGAGATACCATCACCAACTCCTTAAAGGAATAGTCAGCAGAAACACATTTAGATGACTGCTGCATGGGAGGGAAAGAGAGGAGATACCATCACCAACTCCTTAAAGGAATAGTCAGCAGAAACACATTTAGATGACTGCAGCATGGGAGGGAAAGAGAGGAGATACCATCACCAACCCCGTAAAGGAACAGTGAGCAGAAACACATTGAGATGGCTGCTGCATGGGAGGGAAACAGAGGATATACCATCACCAACACCTTAAAGGAACACTGAGCAGAAACACATTGAGATGACTGCAGCATAGAAGGGAAAGAGAGGCGATACCATCACCAACCCCTTAAAGGAACACTGAGCAGAAACACATTGAGATGACTGCAGCATGGGAGGGAAAGAGAAGAGATACCATCACCAACTCCTTAAAGGAATAGTCAGCAGAAACACATTTAGATGACTGCAGCATGGGAGGGAAAGAGAGGAGATACCATCACCAACTCCTTAAAGGAATAGTCAGCAGAAACACATTTAGATGACTGCAGCATGGGAGGGAAAGAGAGGAGATACCATCACCAACCCCGTAAAGGAACAGTGAGCAGAAACACATTGAGATGGCTGCTGCATGGGAAGGAAAGAGAGGAGATACCATCACCAACCCCGTAAAGGAACAGTGAGCAGAAACACATTGAGATGGCTGCTGCATGGGAAGGAAAGAGAGGAGATACCATCACCAACCCCGTAAAGGAACAGTGAGCAGAAACACATTGAGATGGCTGCTGCATGGGAGGGAAAGAGAGGCGATACCATCACCAACCCCTTAAAGGAACACTGAGCAGAAACACATTGAGATGACTGCAGCATGGGAGGGAAAGAGAAGAGATACCATCACCAACTCCTTAAAGGAATAGTCAGCAGAAACACATTTAGATGACTGCAGCATGGGAGGGAAAGAGAGGAGATACCATCACCAACTCCTTAAAGGAATAGTCAGCAGAAACACATTTAGATGACTGCAGCATGGGAGGGAAAGAGAGGAGATACCATCACCAACTCCTTAAAGGAATAGTCAGCAGAAACACATTTAGATGACTGCAGCATGGGAGGGAAAGAGAGGAGATACCATCACCAACTCCTTAAAGGAATAGTCAGCAGAAACACATTTAGATGACTGCAGCATGGGAGGGAAAGAGAGGAGATACCATCACCAACCCCGTAAAGGAACAGTGAGCAGAAACACATTGAGATGGCTGCTGCATGGGAGGGAAAGAGAGGAGATACCATCACCAACCCCGTAAAGGAACAGTGAGCAGAAACACATTGAGATGGCTGCTGCATGGGAGGGAAAGAGAGGCGATACCATCACCAACCCCGTAAAGGAACAGTGAGCAGAAACACATTGAGATGGCTGCTGCATGGAAGGGAAAGAGAGGAGATACCATCACCAATTCCTTAAAGGAATAGTCAGCAGAAACACATTGCGATGGCTGCTGCATGGGAGGATTGAACACGAACACATGGGAATGCCCAATGTGCAGTGACGTAGTTCGACATAGCACAACATTCTACCCATTCCTGACACGCATCTAAACATACAACTGGCTTATGACGTATTCTGTTCAATTCCATAGATTCGACTGCATGTCCTAGGCGGGCCGCACTACTCCACAGAGACGAATTAGTATCATCATCATGTGCCACGCCGACAAGCCTGGGTTGTCATTGTTCGCCATCTCGTAGGTGATCATCAGGGTCGTGGATCAGTGTTGTATTTCATCTGGAATATGCCACGTGGCCAAGCCATTTAGATATTTACTTGTCTGCCTTCCCCCTCGTTCTTTACCCCTCAACCTTGCCAGTTGTAACCAAGTTCTCCAGTTTATTTCTTCTCATAACGTGCCCAAAATATCTTGATGTCTAAGTCTAATTTCATTAATCAGTTTACGATTTTCATTTGTTTCTTGTAAGACTTGGTCATTGGTTTTTCTGTCAGTCCATGGTATTCTTTGCATTTTCCTCAGAAACCACATTTTCACTGCCATATGATGTTTATCAGCTTGTCTGCACATTGTCCACGCTTTACATCTATACAACAGTACAGTTTCTATGTAACACTTCAACATTCTTTTTCTTGTTGCAAATGACATCTTTTTATTGGTTAGCTTGTTTCCCATCTTAGAAAAAAAGCAACATTTTTCATAGCGATTCTTGTTCTAATCTCTACAAATAATAATAATAATAAAAAAAAAAATTGGCATATCCTTTATGGGACATCGCAGTCAACACCAGCATTTCTGCCGTTGATTTCTTGGCAAGTTTACGTTCAGTAGTTTCCCATTGCTTTCTGAACGACCGACACGATGCCAACGCAAAACCAACGCAACGCGGTCTGCTGCCAAATCGCGCGCAGCTGTGTTTCGAACGCGGGCATTTTACAGTTGCTGTTGATGCACTAGGCAAGTTTTACGTTCAGTAGTTTGCCATTGATTTCTGAACGACCGGCTCACATACCACCATAAGTCACCATCGCAGCGAGAACCGCTGCCGATTATCGCAGCTGTTGTTTTCCCCACGTGGATATACGGGTTACGAACAATAACGTTAACCCCTTGGCCAGTATGTGGAAGCTGCGGAAATGTGGTTTTTCTAGGAGAATTATACCTGGCACCATTTATCTACAGCACTGGTGGGAGATTACCAAATGTGAAAAGAAAAGAACATCAGATGAGACAAACTGATGAATAACAGAGGCAGTGGAAATATGAAACCAAGACACTGTTTTGTGTCTTCCATCACCTTACCACTGAAACCAGCCATAAAGGATTATAACTTAAAAACACATACATTTTCCTTTCACGCGCCTATGAAACTAGGTCACTCACGTGGCTTTAACTTCTGTCTACACTGCAGATTATGACCAATCAATCGGCGGGGAAACCTGAACGCTTAAAAAAAAAAACAGCACTAAATACTGTGCTTTCTTTTTTTTCAAACAAACCAGCGCGCGTTCTGTACCGCTCATTGTAAAGTAGCACTTGTGTTTTTTGGAGATAAGAGACATCCCGGAAATGGCGCCAATGAGAGTCCTGCCACAAAGAGAAATGAAGTGCCAGAAGTTACATAAATTACTTTTATCGTTTTGTGAAAGCCCTCTTTGGGAATTTAGAGGGTGTCGCATCTGTACATTCTGTTTTTGGTTTTATTAGAACAATCCGCCAAGTCATGCCACAAAAGGAAACAGTGTGTTAGAAGATCCGGAAGTTGTTACTTATGTCGTTCCGTGAAATCCCTCTTTGGGAATGCCTTGTTTGTCGTATCTGTACATGTTTATTGTTAGAACCACGGGGATCTCAACTGGATCAACATGTCCCCCAGTTGGATATACCATATTACTAGGGGGCCATAGTGTAATTTTTATGGGGGATACAGTAAGTGTCTAAGGGTCTAAGTAAGTGCCAGTGAGTTTTGGAGGCTGCAGTAAGTTTGTGAGGGCGGAAAGGGGGGGGGGGAGGAGGGGCTACAATGCGTTTCTGAGGCGGCTACAGTAAGTTTCTGACGGGGCTACAGAAAATAAAAAAAAAATAAGCTTCAATATGTTTCTGAGAGGGCTACAGTAAATTTCAGAGGGGAGGGGAGGAGGTGGGGGGGGGGGGGGGGGGAAAGCTACAGTAAATTTCTGAGAGGGTTACATTAAGTTTCTGAGGCGGCCACAGTAAGTTAATAAGGGTGCTACAGTAAGGTAATAAGGGGGCTACAGTAAGTTAATAAGGGGGCTACAGTAAGGTAAAAAGTGAGCTTCAATAAGTTTCTGAGAGGCTACTGTAACTTTCTGGGGGGGGGGGGAATGGGCTACGGTAAATTTCAGTAGCTCCTGCGACGACCCCCAAGAGTCTCCGAGAAAATTGCACTCGTGAACCCATTGATGTAGTCCAGAATCGAACCCCCACACTTCAGTACGCGAGGCAGAGTGCGTGACCATTTCGCCTCGGAGCCTCCCTGCAGTGAATTATAATGATGATTATTTTTGGCGCGGGCATTACTATCCTCTGACTATTGTTTGTGTGTCAGTCTGAAGGCCAGAGATCGTATTTCATGGATACTCCGCTATTGTATAGCTGACGTCATTGTAACCCACAAGTCTATTTCCTTCCCTAAACAAATGTACTAGAACGGTTACATAGCTTCACTGATTCAGTGTCGAAGGATAATATCGCATAATAATATCCCATTTGGACAGAAGGGAGATATAACGTCATACTTGGGTTATCGTGTTATCTGTTCCGTTTTGTGAAATCCTCTGAAATTTAAATGCTCAGCGACTATATATATATATATATATATATATATATATATATATATATATATATATATATATATATATATATATATATATATATATATATATATATATATGTATATATATATATACTTTTTAAAAAAACGTAACATTTCTGGTGTTACTTTTATAAAAGACTAGCTGACCCGGCCCGGCTTCGCCCAGGCCCTGGAGGGGATCTATCTATCAGTCTGTCTGTCTGCTTGTTTGTCTGTCTGTCTGTCTGTCTGGCTGACCCGGCCCGGCTTCACCCAGTCCCTGGTGGGGAGCATCTCATTTAATTAATATAAGTAGTCATATAAGCTCTCCCGTTCCCGACTATCTGTCTGTCTGTCTGTCTGTCTGTCTGTCTGTCTGTCTGTCTGTCTGTCTGACCCTGCCCGGCATCGCCTGGCTCCTGGTGTGGAGCATCTCATTTAATTCATATAAGTAGTCATATAAGCTCCCGTTCCCGTTACCGACTGTCTGTCTGTCTGTCTGTCTGTCTGTCCCGGCCCGGCTTCACCCAGTCCCTGGTGGGGAGCATGTCATTTAATTCATTCATATAAGTAGTCAAATAAGCTTCCGTTCCCGACTATCTGTCTATCTATCTGTCCCGGCGTGGTTTCGCCCAGCTCCTGGCGCACAGTAACTTAAAAGAATGTCCTTCCACACACCATTCATTATTTTTAATGAAAACTGTTTTTAATCACCGACATGACAGTTGATAAGTTTTGTAAGCAGAAAAAGATGGGTTAAAATGTTATGCATAATGCATTATTTTTATGCAAACTTTAAAAATACCTTAAAGATTATATCATTATTTAATATAACTCATATGCCTAAAAATAACTATAGACAAAGAGTTTAACAATAGTGCAGGTAAGTCCAACAATATGACTATAAAGTATATAGAAATGTTATTAAAAGTTATGCCCCTTGAAATAACTTTTCTAGAGTGAAGTTCCCCCTGCTATATAGACATTATATAATGAAAATGGAAAAGTAAATGTTATTAAATAAGTCGAAGATTTTACATTAAGAAATTATTATAGTCGGTTGCACAGGAATGAAAGGAAGACGTGTAGAAAATTTTATCTCAATCGGATGTACCGTTATCGAACGCATCCAAATCCACAAACAAACAAACATACACTCTGTTTTATATATATAGATTCGCTGATTGGACATCAGTCAACCTATCGACTGTGTCCATCTGGTCATTAACTTCTCGTTGTTACCTGAATTGTAGTCACTTCATGATTCGTGAGGTCACGAAAGAGGTCACGGTCAAAATAACATTTTTGACAATAACTCGTAACAAGTTCATGATAATCCCGTGAAACTTATTTAATACATATCTCTCTGACCATATTCATTATTATTGAATGCCTATAAAAGATTGACGCTCCTCGAGTAAATTCAGTTGAAAATTCAATTCGCAAGTATGGCTCGTCTCACTACAGAACAACGACTAATCATTATTGGACGTTTACAAGCTGGACAGTCACAAGGTATAGTAGCCAGAGAATTTAATGTGGTTAGAAGCAACATTAGTCGCCTCTGGAGGCGATTTCAAGAAATTGGCGCAGTGGAAGACCCAGAATCACAACTGCTGCCGAAGACCGTTTCATACGGCTACGTTACTTTAGGAATCGATTTGCATCTGCGTCCTCCACAGTCCAATCAATGCCAGGAGCTCGTCGAATTTCATATCAAGAAGAGTTTACCGCAGAGTTCGTGAGCGCTAAAGCCAGAACAGCGTTGATGAGACTCCTCCACATGGTGGAGGAGGTATACTGATATGGGTGGGGGGGGGGGGGGGGGCGATCAACTTCATGGGAAGAAGTGACCTGGTGCAAATTGAAGGGCGTCTGAATAATGACGCAATAATGTTTCGTTTCTTTTTTTTTTTTTTTGGTGTGCCCATTTACTTGTATATTACATTGTGGTATTTGTTCCTTCCTAGTGACGACCATAATCTGTGTCCTTTTACTATTCAATTCTAACCCTAGTTGTTCACTGTGTGCAACAACCGCATTATATATATATATATATATATATATCTATATATATATATATATATATATATATATATATATATATATATATATATATATATATATATTATATATATATATATATATATATTAGATATGCAGATGATACAGTCTTCATTGCAGACAATGAACAGGACTTGCAACATTTAGTAGGTGCGGTTGTTGCACCGGGTGGGGAGAAAACTGCACATCAAACTGACACCGTGGTGTTACTGTGGTACCGGGTGGGGAGAGAACTGCACATCAAACTGACACCGTGGTGTTACTGTGGTACCGGGTGGGGAGAGAACTGCACGTCAAACTGACACCGTGGTGTTACTGTGGTACCGGGTGGGGAGAGAACTGCACATCAAACTGACACCGTGGTGTTACTGTGGTACCGGGTGGGGAGAAAACTGCACATCAAACTGACACCGTGGTGTTACTGTGGTACCGGGTGGGGAGAAAACTGCACATCAAACTGACACCGTGTGGTGTTACTGTGGTACCGGGTGGGGAGAAAACTGCACATCAAACTGACACCGTGGTGTTACTGTGGTATCGGGTGGGGAGAAAACTGCACATCAAACTGACACCGTGGTGTTACTGTGATACCGGGTGGGGAGAAAACTTCACATCAAACTGACACTGTGGTGTAACTGTGGTACCGGGTGGGGAGAAAGCTGCACATCAAACTGACACCGTGGTGTAACTGTGATACCGGGTGGGGAGAAAACTGCACATCAAACTGACACCGTGTTGTTACTGTGGTACCGGGTGGGGAGAAAACTGCACATCAAACTGACACCGTGGTGTTACTGTGGTACCGGGTGGGGAGAAAGCTGCACACCAAACTGACACAGTGTTATCAGTTATCAGTTATCAGTTATCAGTTGGGGTATCTTCGTTGCACTCCGGACATGTCCATAGGTGCTCAGATCCCCCCCCCCCCAGCATATGCATCAGCGTCCGGTGGCTAATAGTGCCAGTTATGTGTTGGTTGACGAGGCACTTTGTTTTCCCGATGTACCTCTCGCTGTTACTGTGGTACCGGGTGGGGAGAAAGCTGCACATCAAACTGACACAGTGGTGTTACTGTGGTACCGGGTGGGGAGAGAACTGCACATCAAACTGACACCGTGGTGTTACTGTGGTACCGGGTGGGGAGAAAACTGCACATCAAACTAGACCTCTTTCCAGAGGTTCACCACCAACTAACTATACCATTAATAATTAATTTCTCCAGAAGCAGGTCTTCCAGAGGTTCACTACCAACTATACCATTAATAATTAATTAATTTCTCCAGAAGCAGGTCTTCCAGAGGTTCACTACCAACTAACTATACCATTAATAATTAATTTCTCCAGAAGCAGGTCTTCCAGAGGTTCACCACCAACTAACTATACCATTAATAATAAATTTCTCCAGAAGCAGGTCTTCCAGAGGTTCACTACCAACTAACTATACCATTAATAATTAATTTCTCCAGAAGCAGGTCTTCCAGAGGTTCACTACCAACTATACCATTAATAATTAATTTCTCCAGAAGCAGGTCTTCCAGAGGTTCACTACCAACTAACTATACCATTAATAATTAATTTCTCCAGAAGCAGGTCTTCCAGAGGTTCACTACCAACTAACTATACCATTAATAATTAATTTCTCCAGAAGCAGGTCTTCCAGAGGTTCACCACCAACTAACTATACCATTAATAATTAATTTCTCCAGAAGCAGGTCTTCCAGAGGGTCACTACCAACTATACCATTAATAATTAATTTCTCCAGAAGCAGGTCTTCCAGAGGTTCACTACCAACTAACTATACCATTAATAATTAATTTCTCCAGAAGCAGGTCTTCCAGAGGTTCACCACCAACTAACTATACCATTAATAATAAATTTCTCCAGAAGCAGGTCTTCCAGAGGTTCACTACCAACTAACTATACCATTAATAATTAATTTCTCCAGAAGCAGGTCTTCCAGAGGTTCACCACCGACTAACTATACCATTAACAATTAATTTCTCCAGAAGCAGGTCTCCCAGAGGTTCACCACCAACTAACTATACCATTAATAATTAATTTCTCCAGAAGCAGGTCTCCCAGAGGTTCACCACCAACTAACTATACCATTAATAATTAATTTCTCCAGAAGCAGTTTTCAGCTATGAATCTGTGATGTGACAGTGCCATCGCGTTTTGTAGGCATGGATGTACTGATGAATAGGTAGATAGGTAGCTAATCTGTCCCTCACTTTCGCAGGCGATGAGTCCCGGCGTTGAACCTGCGTCCGACATACCCGTAACGTTTTCAGCCTAGTTTGCTTTCAACTTCGCAAACAACAATACCCCCCCCCCCCCCCACACACACACACACAATCAATGATCGGGGAAGCGGATCTAGCCCTAGTATTTCAAAAGTAATAATATGTTTAACACCAGGTGGTTCGCGCTGCTGGTAAACAGTCTTCCCACCCCAATCGGTAGGCGCTGGTTTCGCTTTCATTTTAACAAGGATCAGCTTTCCAACTTCTGTACAGCAGTAAATGTGCGCTGGCAGACATTAGCCTTCTGGTGTGTGCGCTCCCAACACATAAACTCTTATAATCGGGAGCGTGCACAACAGTCGAGATTAATCTAAGATTCACAAACTCGATCATAAGCGTATTGCAAGAAAACAAAAGCTAACAACACAACATATACCCCCCCCCCCCCCCCCCCCCCCAATCAATCGTCGACGATTAGCGACGCCCCTGCAGGCAGGGTTGGTGTTAAAAGTGCAATGGTGACGTTTCAGTTGTACTACGTTCCCAAACGCCCGTAAATCGAGCTGGCAGATTAGGGCGAAGCGAATTATATCCACTGAGTTTCCAACAAAGACTTCGTTTTTCCCCACAGCTTGCCTTTGTTACGCGGGGAAGCATGATCGTCAACACGTACTGAGGCGAGGTTGTCACTCCATGCGACTGGAAACTGTCATGGCCGTCACAATTATTATCCGACTATTGCTGGTGTTAAAAATATGCTCTTGAGTGCCTACCGTCTCTTAGCGGTGTTTGTTTTATTGGCGTGGGTGATCCAGTCTCTTCGCAATGTTTGTCTATTGTGAAGATGCTGGGCAGGACTTCTGATCACATTTATTAGTTAGGGGGGAGGGGTCAGGTGAGCAATAATTCTGACTAATGAAGACATATGTGTTTATATGTGTCTAGCTGGCCGTATGTCGAAGAACACTTGCTGTTTTTCCGAAGCGCTATCTTGGGGGAAAGTTCGAATCCGGGTGTAGCTATGCCATAGCTTTCAATCTTTATGTGGTTTAATATGTCGTACCTTATATGTCGTGGCCTTAAATATGTCAATGCCTCACACTTCACGGGGACCGGGGTAGAGAAGTGGCTAGCCCCTCGCCTAAGGTGCCATGGGTTCGATTCGCATTGGGGAGGGTAAGAATTTAAAAGTATAGATTTCCAGTCTTACATGAATACCAGGAACTGTCTTGGGAAGTAAAGGCGACCGGCATGAAAACGAGGGTCGACTGGTCTGGGAAGCTATGGGCCCAGAATCATACCCCCACTGAGTCTGACAGCGTGTACAAATGTCCTTCACTTGTCGACTTCTTCATACCCCCACTGAGTCTGACAGTGTGAGTACAAATGTCCTTCACTTGTCGACTTCTTCATACCCCCACTGAGTCTGACAGCGTGTACAAATGTCCTTCACTTGTCGACTTCTTCATACCCCCACTGAGTCTGACAGTGTGTACAAATGTCCTTCACTTGTCGACTTCTTCATACCCCCACTGAGTCTGACAGTGTGTACAAATGTCCTTCACTTGTCGACTTCTTCATACCCCCACTGAGTCTGACAGCGTGTACAAATGTCCTTCACTTGTCGACTTTTTCATACCCCCACTGAGTCTGACAGTGTGTACAAATGTCCTTCACTTGTCGACTTCTTCATACCCCCACTGAGTCTGACAGCGTGTACAAGAATCTTTCACTTGTCGACTTCTTAATACCCCCACTGAGTCTGACAGCGAGTACAAGAATCTTTCACTTGTCGACTTCTTCATACCCCCACTGAGTCTGACAGTGTGTACAAATGTCCTTCACTTGTCGACTTCTTCATACCCCCACTGAGTCTGACAGCGTGTACAAGAATCTTTCACTTGTCAACTTCTTAATACCCCCACTGAGTCTGACAGCGAGTACAAGAATCTTTCACTTGTCGACTTCTTCATACCCCCACTGAGTCTGACAGCGTGTACAAGAATCTTTCACTTGTCGACTTCTTCATACCCCCACTGAGTCTGACAGCGAGTACAATAATCTTTCACTTGTCTTTCACTAGTGCGGAATTCTCACAAAATAAAGTAAAGCAACTAGATAACTCCTTCACGCTGAAATATACACATGTTCGCACAGTAATGTCGATAGTCTACCACGGTAATTTTATCAATTGCTTTACCGAAATTCGTGGCGTGCATCATTACGCAAGGGTGCAGTCATATGTGAGGCAACCAGGACTGCAAGAGCTGTGAAGAAAAGGCAGGACAGAAAAACCACTGCAGGAAATCCTCCTCCAGAAACGTCAAGCATTCTTTGCCCACATTGTCAAAGAACATTTCGAGCCAAAATAGGCCTTATCAGCCATCTTAGAACCCACGGCTCCATACATTCAACCCCACTGGATGAAATGAATGGTCATCATCATTCTTGATGGACAAACAACACAACACATCAATTGCTTTGCTGATCCTGCAGCCTCTACAGCTTGGTTTGTTACTGATGTACTAGTGTTACCCTTTCTCTGGAGTAAACTAAGCAGACCGAGAGAGGGATGAGCAGCATATGGTCTCTGTAATGTCGCCCAGGCTCTTTGCTATGGAGAGGTATGACCCCGCCCCTTGTTTAACTGGTCGTGAAGGTATTTTCACTCACATTCGCTACCACCAAGGTTGTAGTTACTTATTTTTGAAGCACAATGTAACAAACTATTGTCTGTCAAGATGATAAGACGTCAATACAATACCATGTAGCTAAGCATAATCGACTTTTTCATAGAGCAAAATTTAACCTGGTCAATTTTTAAAAAATCTGTCAGATAGAAGATTTGAATGCAGACACATACACGGGAATTCACAAACATTTGAACAGTTTCTGCAGTAAGTCCTTGTCATTGGCAGTTAGAACAGGAGTTCTTGCATGTTACATAGAACCAGTTTTAACATACGGGAGCCAGTCTTGGACAATTAATAAACAGGCGAACAAATCTCCAGAAGCCCCGGAGATGTGGTTTTATAGAAGAATGCTGTACATTCATTGAACTGCCTTAATGAACAATCTGGACATTGTGAGGGAGGTTAAGTTGTACAGTAAGCTTACCACAAGCACCAGAACGAGGCAGTCATCATTTTGGTCATATTATGTGAAGATAAAAATTGGAACATGTTGTGACAACCGGAAAGATTTGTGGAAAAAGAGATGGGGGAAGACAACGAGAGAAAATTCTTGACAGTCTTGTAACATGGTACGAAAGGGAGTCAATACATGAAGTGATCCAAGTTGTCGGAAATCGCAATAAGCGGAGAAGCATGATCGTCCAGCCAGCGGGCAAGGCACTTGATGATGATGAAGATGATGATGAAATACATAATAGAAACGATGACTTGACATTTCGTTAGTATATTCTGACCAACTGTAAAACGTCAGTGTATACATTTTTATTTTGGCGCTCGCTAGCTCGCTTTGAACTCAAACGTAATCCAATACACGCTACTTCCAGTAGCACTGGACTGATTTTTGTGTATGGATTAGCTTTCCCTATTACCAGTGTTCCCCACCTGCAGTCGAACCCACCCCACTTCAGAGGTACTTGTAATTACGTCCCCAAGGCAAGGACATCTTAGTCCAACTGGCCGGTGTAGACGTTGAACCTCCTACCTCAGAATCAGCGCTCCGGATGTTTAGGAACGAACGCGCTTATCCATTCGGCCAAGCTAATCTCTTGTGAACACATGACGCGATGGCTGGGATTCACAGGTGAAAGCCAGTGACAAACCACGCGTTGTTTGAGTCTGAACAAGTGAACTATCAATACCGGAAGTCAGCCAGTGTGACTCAGTGTGTACACAAAGTGCCTGCTTGGCGAATGTTCTTCGAAGTCAACTTTACCTGCGTGCACTTTGTGCCACATCGTCAAAAATGTGTAATATTTGTTTCGGAGTTAACTGCCAGTTCTAACTTTGAAAATACAAGCAAATCCCGTGCGAATACCGATCAGCTTTAGCACACAAACAAGTTAGTTGCATATCCTTGACAGGCCGTCGGGGTTAACTCCTGCATTTTTTTCTTCTTTTTAATTTTTTTTGCTGTTTGTGATCTCTTAGGAAGTTTACGTTCAGTAGTTTGCCATTCTTTCTGAACGACCGGAACTCATACTCAAATAGTGCCAGATGGTCTGCTTCCACATGAGCCGCAGCTGTGTTTCGAACGCGGTATGGCAGATTGAGAATCACGTCCGCAACCCCTTTATCACAACGCCGGCAGTGACAGCACACAACGGCCATATTGTCTAGTGTCATTATCATTAAGTGCCTCGCCGACAGGCGTGGGCGGTCATGGTTCGCCATCTCACACGGTCAGCTGAGTCTCCAGTCAGGTCTGGGATCTTGTTCTGACCATGCCATGCTGCCAGAGCATCAAGGTATTTATCCCTTTGTCTTACTCTGGCTCTCTTTCCATCAAGCTTGCCAGTTGTCACCACAGTTTAGTCCATTTCTCCTCATAACATGTAAAAATGTAAAATTAAAAAAAATATAAAAAAAAAACACGAGACGTATACGTCTATTTTCTCCAATCAATCTCCGTTATTCATTTGTCTCTTGAAGTACTGTCTAATATGATTTTCTGTCCGTCCATGGTATTCTTTGCATTTTTAAAAAAAACCACATTTCCACCGCCATTAGATTTTCTCAGCTTGTATGTTAATTATCCATGTTTCACACGCATACAACAATATGGGTTCTATGTAGCATTTCGACACTCTTTTTCTCATGGCAATTAACACCTTTTAGTTGGTAAGTATCGTTTTCAATTTTGCAGAAGACCACCTTTGCCATGGCAATTCTTGATCTAATATCTGCAAGGCATCTTCCATCAGATGTTACGACTGTTCCGAGATAGTTGTATCGATTCACCTGTTTAAGAATATTTCCATTCACTTGGGTGTTACAATGTGGTATTTCTTTCTTCTTGGAGACGACCATGATCTATGTTTTCTTACAATTCAATTCCAAGCCTAGTTTCTCACTGTGTATAATAACCACATTCACCAAATGTTGTAGATCCTTCTCGTTGTCAGAAATCAATACTGTATCGTTAGCAAATCTTATACTATTGATGTCTCGTCCTCCAAATGCAACTCCTTTCATTTCCTTTTTTTATGTTGCATATTCCTTGCAGGGACGTTGCAGTCAACACCAGCATTTTCAGCTGCTGTTGATGTACTAGGCAAATTTTACGTTCAGTAGTTCGCCATTACTTCCTGAACGACCGGCTCCTATACCAACACGTTATAACGCAACGCGACACGGTCTGCTGCACAAATCGGTCGTGGCTGCGTTTCGAACGCCTGGTAAGCGGCTCACGAACCGCGTTCGCAAGCCTTTGGCCACGGAGACCGATATATCCTTTGTACAGGGTGTAATTTTAATGACTGTGTTTTTTGTGTGCGCAAATATTGCTGTTCCAAGTTTTGTATTTACCTTTTATGTTGCAAGAGTTCACAGAGGGTAAATATAAAACTTGGAACGGCAATATCTTTAAAATCCCCACAGTTATTAAAAACACACCCTATATTTCTCATGAAATGTTCACTACAAAGGGAGAAAATATCTGGAGACATTGCACATCCCTGTTGCACACCTCACGTGATAGGCTGGAATCGACCCACTTCATTATCAACTCATACAAATACAACAATATGAAGCCAGTTACTATTCCTACTCATTGTCGACCAAATGATGTTTTCTCAAACCCCCGAAGCAGAAGTCTGCGATGTGTCAGTGATATCGTCTGAACATCACATTTTGTAGGCCTGAGTGCACACGTGACCAGTCTTTCCCTCACTTAGCGGACGACAAACGCAGGCATCGAACACTGGTCCCACCGCGTCCAGGAGATTATCAGCGCAGCTCCCTGGCGACTATACTAACACGTCCCATACATTGATGTTTAGATATGATTATAATTACACACATTATTTTACACCTGATTTTAGTTAGTTAGTTAGTTAGTCGACAGATCATCCTCGTTGCACATCGAACCATTCAGTCCATAAGTGCTCGGATCCCCTCCTCAGTAATTCCCGCAGCGTGTAGCGGCTAACGACGCCAGTTCTGTGTTGGTTTATCAATCTTCTTTGGCTTCCTGCGTAGTGTTCTTGTTTGGCCACCCCTCTTTTAATTTGCTGCTCCCGCAGTCTGGCCATTGTTGTAGATTCACAGTCATCACTTGGTTCTCGCAAAAGTCTCACTTCTCGTAGAGCATTCAGAATGTCAGCCTGGTCCATGGCGCGTCCGCCCTCCACAGTAGCCTCACCTGCGAGCTTGTCAGCCCGCTCATTTCCTTGTACTCCCGCATGACCTGGCACGAAGATGAAACTAATCTTTGCCAGCCGAGACCGCTTCAGAGGCAGCAACCATTCTCTTCGGATCGACCCCTCCTCTATCCTCTTGATCATGTTCATTGAGTCGCTAAGGAAACAAGCCCTAGTGAATGTCTGTGTCTCGAGCCATGTTATTGCTTTACTTACTGCCATGACTTCCATGGTCAGGCTACTTGTGGTTTCAGTGAAAGCACCAGAGTCCTCCTTCACAATTCTCCCTCCGGCCCGAGCTGTAAAGGCCCATGAGCTTCTCACATGTCGGACGACCGACCCATCTGTGTAGATGACCGCGTCACCGTCTAGCGAATTCTCGAAAATCAACGCTTGTACTTCAGCCTCAACAGCAGCCGGATTTTCTTGTCTGCATTTTCTATCTAGTTGGATGCAAACTGAAAAAGATGTGCAGAAGTCTGTTGGCACTTGCACCCACTCCTCGCCAGGTTCTAAGTCCTCAAGTGAACACACCTGTTGAAGAATGTCTTCGGCTTGACCCATCCACGACCGTCCACTTTTTAACCTGCTGCCCTTCACCTTCCTAATTTCACTATGCAGTGGATGTTGTGTGTTTGCGTTAATTCTGAGGTAGGCGCGTGCCCTGCAAACTTGTATTCTCTCTTCAATGTTGGAATATCAAGAAGGGTAGCGCATCGCCCTGCATGCTGTATCTCTTGTACATCCAAGAATAATGCGCATAGCTTCATTCTGTATCCTTTCCATCCTTTCTATCTGCTTATGGCTGAGAGTCAGGATTGCCATTGCATACTCCAAAACAGACATGACCAGCCCCTCGTACAGAAGACATAGATGGCGCTGCTCACAGTTTGCTGCCGCCATCACCCGCATCGCTGCCAAACCCCGCTTGGCCTTTGTTATCACCTGGTCTATGTGCACATTATAAGCAAGGCTTCGATCAAACCGTATCCCCAGGTAATTCATTGCCTGCGTTCTTTCCACCGTCTCTGAACACAGCATTACAGTTGGTGTTGAATTGTTGACAATATGATTATTCAACGAGAACCAAGTCACTGTTGCCTATGTTGGGTTGACCATTGCCCCAGCTTCATCACACCAAGTTAACTTATGCGATTGAGTTCGGTTGTAGTTCCACAGCAACCTCCTCTCTATCCTTACCCTGACGATATACTAAAACATCATCGGCATACGACAATGTCCTGCCAGGTCCAGTGATCTGCTCACTGGTGATTCTCACTGTGTAGGCGTTGAACAGTACACCTGATTTTACATAAATGAAACCTGCTAAATGTAAAAATCACATTTGTTTGTCTGTAGCAGCTCTAGTTTTTGAGATACAGGCATTTGTGTATTAATTAATATTACTACAGCATTTTCTATATAAGGCTCTGGAAAAAAAAACAAACAAACTACTGCTATCTAGTCCCTTATAACATCTGGAATTCCAATAGTTTAGAGAGAGCCTAAGAACCACTATGACTGTTAATGTGTTGTCAATATCAAAGGAGTTAGTGGAAAAAATCACACACACCCCCCCCCCCCCCCCCCCCCCCACACACACACACAAAATGGAAATATTCATATTTAGATACTGCTAGACGACCTGTTCCACACAGAGACGACATATCAATTCCAACTTTCAGTCAGATTTCGGATTCACTGCTAGAAAATGAAACAGCAGTGGTATGTTGATCGACAAGTGACAGTGATAGTGATTTCGAAGGTGATTTTCCAGCTGCTCAACGCTTCAACCAGCGTGAACTGAATGTTCTAATCCAAGATCTATATCGCTCTAATGAATCTTCAGAACTTTTGGTTTCAAGATTAAAAGAAAAAAGTACTGACTGTTGAAACAAAGGTTACATTTTATCACAGCAAAGAGCAAGTTTTTCTTCTATTCTTTTGTAAAGAAAACAACCTTGTGTTTTGTACTAATGTAGGAGGTCTTGTAAAAGAAAAGACCTCCTCTTTTACTGGGAGTAAGTTATAGACCAGATAAGTCGCGACTTTTCATTGACAGCTCTAAAAGAAGTTTGAAAGGTGTTCTCTTACACAATGATAACAAATATGGCTCAATTCCAATTGCCATTTCTACTACAATGAAGGAGGAGTAGGTATGCTACAATAATCACAATTCTGAAAAAAAAATTAAGTATTTAGAACATAACTGGATGGTTTGTGTAGATCTTCATGTACTCGGCTCGAGATGATAGTGGAACTCCACCAGAGGGCGTGGACTGTACGATTGGTCTGGAACCATGGGGATGATTGCAGCCCTAGTATAAAAGAGCATGTGCAGGTAAAATCGGCCTCTCTTTAGCCCACCACACAAAGTCATGAGGTGCCAATGTCTATAGTATGTTCATTAAGACCCAGAAAAGTTCTGCAGTGGAAAAGCCAGAATTTTAGATTTTAAATCTTCCTGGGTTTTCGCTCTACTTAAGTTTTTACTCATACCTACAAGTTTTAAGCTGGGCCTTAATGTAATTTTATTTTGGCTGTTCGCGTACTTACATTTTTGCTGTTTGGTTTCTCTGAATTCTAAATTAATAGCTGACGCCTGTATGGTTGCCATTCTGTTAGTTATTGGTTTTCTGCATACCCCTTCATAACCCTTATGAGATATTGTTGATGCTTCATGTCTTTCCTCTGGAGTGAAGTAGACAGGCCGAGCGAGGGATCATGCTGCGTGGGAAACACATGGTCTCTATATTTTAGCCCAGGATTTGTGCTACGGAGAGGTATAACTCCATCCCTGGTCTTAACCGGTCTCGGAATCAAAGCGAGAGGCAGCAGTTACGGGTTATAAGTCCTTATCAATTGGCGTAGACATGGGGAGCCTCTGTTGCCTCTGACGGTGCGAGACACCTACAGGTGTCACTGATCAGATACCGCCAGCCTCAAGATGGGCAGCCCCCGGCCAATTGGGTTCTGATCCGCCGCAGCCTTCCTGCTTCGATGGGTGCTTGGGGCTAGGACAAAATCTGAATCGCAGGCTGTACAACCAATGCACCAGGCACTCCTAAAAAGAAAAATAGAAACCTCAAGCTACGGCTTGCAACTTGGAACGTAAGAGCCATGTGTCCAGGATTTTCCACTGACTTGACGAATATTGACGATGTAAGGAAAACGGCTGTGATTGATGCCGAACTCAATCGTCTTAACAATGATATTGCTGGCCTGCAGGAGACTCGCCTCGTTGAGGAAGGGTCACTCAGGGAAAACAATTACACCTTTTATTTTGGAAGGGTAGAGGGCAGGCAGAAAAAAAGGCAACATGGTGTGGGCTTTGCAGTGAAGACTTCACTACTGGGAATGATTGAAATTCCAGCAGGAGGAAATGAAAGATTATTATCCCTGCGCTTGGCAACCTCTTGTGGATTTGCCACCATTATCACTACATATGCACTGACACTCGCTTCCTCTGATGATGTGAAGGATACGTTCTATGAGCAGCTAGACTCTGTGATCAAAGCAGTTCCAAAATCCGACTACATTTATATGCTCGGTGATTTCAATGCTCATGTGGGCAAGGACTCGAGGTTATCAGGAGTTGACAAGACACACTCACTCCACAGATCCACCAGCTAATAGAGCTATGCTGGCGAGAAGGACAAGTCCCACAGGATTTCAAAGATTCAAGCATCATAACACTGTACAAGAACAAGGGCGGACGGAGTGACTGTAACAACTATAAGGTATCTCACATCTGTGTATTATTGGGAAAGTATTTGCCAGAATTATTCTGCGCAGACTTCAAGTCCTGGGAGATCAAGTCTACCCCGAATCACTGTGAAGCTTCCGACAAAACCGGTCTACCATTGATATGATATTCTCATTGCGACAAATGTAAGAAAAATGCCGGAAACAAAATCAACCACTGTTTATTGCCTTCCTCGACCTCACAAAGGCATTTAATTTGGTCATTTGCGAGGGTCTGTTCAAGGCACTAAAGAAGATTGGCCGCCCACCAACTCTTCTGTCCATTGTGGAATCGTTCCACACAGGCATGAAGAGTATAATCAAGCTTGATGGTGCAACTTCTGAAGAATTTGAAATCAAGAGTGGAGTTAAGCAAGGTTGTATACTAGCTCCCACCCTCTTTGGAATATACTTTTCCCTTCTACTGAAATATGCCTTTCGTGATCAGGATGCCGGTATATACATTCACTCACACTCAGATGGCGGCCTCTACAATGCTCAGAGATGGAAGGCCAAGACCAAAATTAGGAGGGTACTGATCAGAGAGTTGCTCTTTGCAGATGATGCTGCAATTACTACCCACTGAATAACTACAGCAGCTACTATCTGCATTCTCCATTACTTGTTCTGAATTTGGTTTAACAATTAACAAAAAGAAGACACAGATTATGTCACAATGTACACATGGTGTACCATCAATCTTTATTGACGACGCCGAACTGGAGATAGTAGACCATTTACATATCTAGGATCAGAGGTAAATAGCAAATTATCCCTAGATCAGGAAATCAACATCAGGATTGGTAAGGCAGCAACAGCAATGAAGCAGGTTAACAAAAAGAGTCTGGGAGAACAGGAAGCTTACTGCCAAAACAAAAGTCCTTGTCTACCAAGCCTGTGTCCTTAGTACTCTTCTTTATGGCAGTGAAGCCTGGAAAACTTACTCACATCAAGAGAAACGTTTAAACAGCTTTCATATGTAGGTGCCTGCGAAGAATACTTGGTATTAAGTGACAAGACAAAATCACAAATACTGAAGTATTGGAAAGATCAGGTTGTGTGACGGTGTATTCCATGCTCAGTCTTCGTAGACTTAGATGGATAGGACATGTTAGGAGGATGGATGATGGTAGAATACCACAGGACATCTTTTTGGTGAATTACAGACGGGTAGAAGATCTCAGGGTCGGCCTCTACTACGATACAAAGATGTGTGTAAGCGGGGACATGATTGATACAGGCATTGATAATGCACATTGGAAGCAAGTCGCCTGCTGAACGTGTTGCATGGAGGGCAACTATCAGAAATGGAATAAAGACAAAGGAGAAAATGATTGCAGATAAAGCACACACAGATCGCGAGAGACGTAAGATGGTGCACAATGGTGGAAATGACCATGTTTTCACATGCATCTACTGTGGTGTCAGAATCTCCCCACCAGGGACCCACGTTCACACCTGTCAGCGTCTTGATTCACAAACACACAGGCTCGTAGTAGCCAACAGATGTGATAAAAAACACTGTCCCCACCAGATCTGCCGTGTCTTCATCATCGATGCCTGGCAATTACGGCCAGGTACGCCTGTGAGCGGCATTAACTACGCAGTGACGAGAACGGTCAGTTGTGGCACGCGTGGCGCACGGAGCCCACGCAGTAAGGAAACACGACCAACGAGGACTCACTGCAGTTAGACGGGAGACGGCCTCGGGCTGTGGTAGAGGACAGACATGGGAGATGTGCGCTCGTATTGCTTGTGTGAGTGGACGCTATTAGAGAGAACGCCTGTTTGAGTATAGAAGACTGTGCGCCTGGGACGTAGTGTTGTAAGTTATGAACTGATACATTGAATGTATATATTTATTGTGTTATGGCATCACCGTTGTGGTTGAACGATGCCTGTAGTGTTTGCGGTGAGTGAGAAGTGCGAATAAAGTGGTTATAATTGTATTCGCCGTGTGTCACGTGCAGTCATTCTGTGACAGTGTTTGTTATCACATCTGTTGGTTACTACGAGCCTGTGTGATTGTGAATCAAGACGCTGACATGTGGGCAAACATTTGCAGCAAGAATTGGCCTTACCAGCCACACTCGCCACCGCAATGGGTCGTAGTTATTAAGCCTTTTTGAAGCACAATGTACCAAACTATCGTCTGTCAAGACGGAAAGGTGCCAATGAATTCCAAAAATACTATATCTGTGCACAGTCCCAGATCCTCCACGTCAGACTGTCACAAACATAAACAAAGAGATTAGACGCTGTGTGTTTGACAGCACCATCTACAGTATCAAACATACTACACTCATGCAAGACAAAAAAGATGGAGGTATCGCCCTCCAAGACATAACAACCAAAATACAAGCAGTTAGGATCAAACACGTAGGTGAAATCCTACAACACCCAGAAAAACACCCTTTAGCACACTATTACATTGGAATTAGGCTATCTTCTTTAAAACCTATTAGGAATACATCCTCACATTACTTTTGGCACTCTCCCAACGTTCTTCAAAACATGTATTTCAGCCATTAAAGGACAACGAAAAATTACTGCACAAGAAAACATATACAATCTACAGGCATTTAGTTAAATTACAAGAAATTTTTAAAATAAAACTTAAGAGAACTTTCTATACTAAATTACAAAGATTACACCCAACATATAACAGAAAAAAACTAAAAGAATTACATAAAAGAGAATTTACAGATGAAATAAAATGTAAACTTGAACTCTGAAAAAAACCCTTTGGGGGAAAGCGTTGCCCAAAACTTGGTTGAACATCAAAAATACAATTTAGTCTACCGCAGAAAATGTCTCGGTGTGTTTAAACCCCGCAAAAAAGAACAGATGGTTTTAATCAAAAATGGAAAAAGCTGTCATTAGAAGAAGAATGCCAACATGTAGGTTAAATACATCAATAACATCCAAAAGGAAGAGCATTATAGAAATGAATGTAAAGGCTACAAAATAGTCAGACAGCAGAAACGAGAAAAATATGAGTAATTAATCAAAGTATGGAAACTAATCACCCGAAAAATAATCCAGAAAATTTTTTAAAGAATGAAATCAATGAAACGAGGGCACCAAAAAAACACTATGGTTTAAAAGACAAAAAAGGGAATATGATAAATACCAATGAGGAAAAGTGCAACACATGGAAAGAATTTTTATTGAATTCTAAAATTTTGAATCCAAGTAACATTTCCCACAGGAAGAGGTTCTAACATGCGAACCACAAATTTAAGAACTACATTTGAAGAAAACCTATATGTAAACACACACTTAAAAACAATAGGCAACTGGGGCTGATGGAATTGCTGCTGAATTTATAAAGGCAGGTGCCATGCATTACATCTAAAACTATACGAACTAATAAAAAAATTTGGGGGCAGAAGAATTACCCCCCTGACTGGAAGAGGTCATTATTGATACCTATCTTTAAGAAAGGAGAAAGTTCCCAATGTGAAAATTATAGAGGAATATCACTACTGTCCACAAGCTATAAGATACTATTCCGCAGTATTACTAAATAGACTAAAACCATATTCAGAAGATATATTATGTGACTACCAGGCGGGTTTTAGACAAAACAGATCAACAATAGATCAGATATTTATCTTACGACAAATAGCCGAGAAAATTGGGAATATAAAATAGATCTCCATAAACATTTTTGTGGATTTTAAAAAGGCTTATGATAGTGTCCATAGGAATAGTCTATGGAATGCTATGCAGGAATTGGAATACCAAGGAAGTTAATCAACATGACCAGACTATGCATGGAAGATACTTATAATATAGTAACATATAAGGCAGGAAATCAGACCCCTTCCAAATAACATCTGGCTTGAAACAAGGGTGATGCACTATCGCCGCTTACTCTTCAATCTGGCTCTAGAGAAGTTGTAAGGAAGGTAAAGGAGGAATGTGATATTGGAGGAACATCCAAGCTGCTTGGTTATGCAGATGATATAGATATTATAGGGCAAAGTGAACAAAGACATTGGAAATATTGACTCACTTAAAGGGAAAAGCCCAACAGATGGGGCTGGTTATCAACCAAGATAAGACAGAATATATGGTAATTTCAAGAGACGGATGGCTAGAAAACTCTGGCCACATACAAATAGATGATATGACCATTAAAAGAACGGAAACATACAAATACCTGGGTACAATCTTCAACTGCTCCAACATCATAAGGGAAGGAAATACAAGCTAGAATCAACTCTGGAAATAAGATATACTATGCACTACAACATCTACTAAAATCAAAGGCGCTATCTCGTAACCACCAAAATCACAATATACAAACACTGATCAGACCAGTTGTGCTGTATGGCTCTGAAACCTGGAGTACAACGAAAGGAGACGAAGCTTGTTACAAACCTTTGAGAACAAAATTTTAAGACGCATCTTTGGACCCATTAGGGATACACAAAGTGGAGAGTGGAAAAGAAGAAGTAACAAAGACATTTTATGATCTGTTTAAGTCCACCGCTAATCACTGGTATCATGAAGGCTAATAGACTACAATGGCTGGGGCATATAGAAAGAATGGAAGATAATAGGGAAACAAAACTCGCTTACACTCAGGAAATAAATGATCGTTAGACCCCGAGGTAGACCAAGAAGGCGGTGGAGAGATAATACATGTACAGACCTACAAGCACTTGGAATCAACGACTGGCAAGAGAAGGTCCACCAGAGAGACGAATGGAGACGGATTGTATTTGCAGCAAAGAACCTCAATGGCTCGGAACGCTAAAGAAGAAGAAGACAAGCAACTCCGGTACATCTCAGATTTAAAAGAGGACATAGATATTTCATAAAAGTTTATACCGAAACTTTCTCTAATATTCACAACGAGCAGAGTACTCCTAAAGCAAAGGAAATTACATATAGGCTTGTTTACAGCATGACCCCAACAACAGAGAGAACAGCAAAAATAACTAAACAAATACTACAGTGTCAGCTTTGTAGACGGAACGTCCAAGAACCAGAAGAGTACATCTATTACGAATGCAACACAATCATGCCAACAAGAAATCTCCTACAAAACATCCTAAACACTCATACGAAACATAGAACATATGTTACAAAGCAATCATAATAAATTCAATTCCTTACTCCACACAAGACATCCACACAAAGCTACTTGTTCTATTGGCAGAGTACAGAAATCTTATATGGACATTAAGAAACAAAGCACTATACAATTACAGAACAATCAACAAAGAAATTGTCCAACAACTTTATCAACAAAATGTCGCAAACATTCTAATCTTAGCCCCACAAGCGCAAATCTCGTTAAAGATTTGGCTGAAGACAGCACATATTATAGAAGAAGCAAATAACTTGTTTTAAACAAAAGATACTACAACAGTAAATGTGTTTATTGATGGTATTAATATCTTACAATTATATTATTATTATTAATAAATAATATTATTATTACTGCTACTATTGTTATTAATTTTCCCATTATTATATTTGAATGTGCAACATGAAATATATTGTGGATGGGTGTCTGTGCCGTTGGCAGTAACATATATATGCGTCTGTGTGTGGATGCAGGTGTGTGTGTGTCTGTGTGTGTGTGTGTGTGTGTGTGTGTGGGGGTGCATGAATTGGCGCGCGCATGTGTATGAGTGTGTGTATGTGTGTGTGTGTGCGCGCGCGCGTGCGTGCGTTTAGCAGCCTTTAAAGGTATAAAACAAATTGAATGAGCCCTTGTAGTACCCAGTAAGCTTAAGGTGGCTTTTAGTGGCCAGGTTTTAAGTCCTTCCCATTGTATATGAACCCAGACACTATCACAACTTTGGACCATATTATCTCCCTGGGGACAGGCCATGGACTCTAATTGCTAGTAGTAAATCCCTGATTCTTGTCCCCCAAACAAAAGGTATCATGGACTAGAGCGTCACCCTGTAATTTGTCATCAGGCAACAACACCAACGACCTTCACCTCGGTAGCTAAGGACCCAGAAATTACAAAGAAGCCACATTTTAATGGAAATGATAGTTTAAAGTTTATTGTCCAAGCGCGGGCAGTTATAGTACTGCGGTCTCCAGGAAAGCACGAGATGTTGTGTGTGTGTGTGTGTGTGTGTGTGTGTGTGTGTGTGTGTGTGAGAGAGAGAGAGGGGGGGGGGGAAGAGGGAGAGATGGACAGGTGTTTCATGCATTCCGCTTGCGGAAATGGAAGTGCAAGTAGCCTAAGGGCAGAACTCAATGAAGTTTTATATATATATATATATATATATATATATATATATATATATATATATATATATATATTATATATATATATATAATATATATATATATCATGCATCACTGCCAAGCTGATAGCACCCTATAAATACATCATGTTACAATCCATCAGGATAAGCAGCTAGTCGATCCTGACTTATAATTGCATTATAAACTAAGACTATGATTAACCACCCATATGATGAAAGATTACCCTTTCATTCAGGAGGGCGGAGGAGAGTGTCAGGATCTCCATAGCCTGGAGGTGAACGACAACTCAAGACAGGTCAACACCACCGGCAGCAAGGTATCACTGAGGGCCCAGTGGTCATCGTGATACACGTGATGCACGACGGTGAGAAGGAAAGGTCTGACCAGGAATACCTGTGTTGAGCAGACGGGTTGAGGACAGCGAGACAGGGCGGACAGAGAGAGATGTGCTTGTATTCTCTGACTGCTGTGAGATAGCGTGGCTGACTAGTGGAATGGAGAGTGTGTAAGCTGCGACAGAGTGAGAGACATGTTGTATTAATATAAGATGTACCATGTATATACTTCATGTTGTTATCATGAACGCGTTGCGCCGAGTTAAGCGCGCAACTATTCAAGAACGTACTTAGTGTAACTACTTGACCGTGATTAAAAGGTTATTACACGTGGCTGCGTGGGAGAGTCAATCATTGTGAGTGTATGATTGTTTCATCCCCTGTTCTGAGAGAGCGAGCCACATGTCCATATAATTTAGGACCATGACAGACACATGTTGTCCTAAAGATGCTGATGTTGACCGCAATATCCTGAAACAGGATGGAAACGCGAATATATATATATATATATATATAATATATATTTTATATATATATATATATATATATATATATATATATATATATATTATATATATATATATATATATATATATATATATATATATATATATATAAAAGAGACTGTTTGTGGTTAGCTATGTATTGGATGGGTTCGATAACGGTACATCCGATTGAGATGAAATTTTCTACACGTCTTCCTTTTCAATTCCTGTGCAACCGACTGTAATAGTTTCTTAGTGTAAAAATCGGCTACTTACTTATAACATTTAATATTTCATTTTTACTTATATAATTTCTATATAGCAAGGGGAATTCACTCTAGAAAAGTTAGTTCAAGGGGCATAACTTTTAATAACATTTCTATATTACTTTATAGTCATCTTGTTGGAACTTACTTGCACTATTGTTAAACTCTTTGTCTATAGTTATTTACAGGCATATGAGTTATAATAAATAATGATATAATCTTTAAGGCATTTTCAAAGTTTTCATAAAATAATGCATAATGCATAACATTGTAACTCATCTTTTATGCTTAAGAAGTTATCTACAGTCATGTAGGTGATTAAAAACAGTTTTCATTAAAAATAATGGATGGTGTGTGGAAGGACATTCTTTTAAGTTACTGTGCGCCAGGAGCTGGGCGAACCACGCCGGGCTCAGATAGATAGACAGACAGACAGACAGATAGTCGGGAACGGGAGCTTATTGACTACTTATATGAATTAAATGAGATGCTCCCCACCAGGGACTGGGTGAAGCCGGGCCGGCTCAGACAGACAGACAGACAGACAGACAGACAATAGTCGGGAACGGGAGCTTATATGACTACTATATGAATTAAATGAGATGCTCCCCACCAGGGACTGGGTGAAGCCTGGCCGGGTCAGACAGACAGACAGACAGACAGAAGACGATAGTCGGGAACGGGAGCTTATATGACTACTTATATGAATTAAATGAGATGCTCACCACAAGGACTGGGTGAAGCCGGGCCGGGTCAAGCAGACGACAGACAAACAAACAAGCAGACAGACAGATAGTCGGGAACGGGAGCTTATATGACTACGCATATGAATTAAATGAGATGCTCCCCACCAGGGACTGGGTGAAGCCGGGCCGGGTCAGCCAGACAGACAGACAGACAGACAAACAAGCAGACAGACAGACAGACAGACTGATAGATAGATAGATCCCCTCCAGGGTCTGGGCGAAGCCGGGCCGGGTCAGCTAGTATATATATATATATTAAGACCTTAGACTTATAAAACAAAACTGCCATCAGAATTGATAATGATGTAGGTCAATATCAGTCTATTAAAAAGAGGTGTGAGACAGGGATATGTAATGGTCCCCAGATCTGTTTTCCCTTACAGTGAAATATTTCAGAAATATAGAAGATATGGAAGGAATCAACATTGGGGGACGATACATCAATAACATTAGATATGCAGGTGACACAGTCCTGATTGCAGACAATGAACAGGACCTGCAACATTTAGTAGATGCGGTTGTTGCACACAGTGAACAACTATAACAGATTATGGTCGTCACTGGGAAGAAGGAAATACACAATGTGATATACAAGTAATGGGCATATTCTTAAGCAAGTGAATCGGTACGGTTATCTCGGAACATTCATAACATCTGATGGGAGATGCCATGAAGAGATTAGAACAAGAATTGCCATTGCTAAAGGTAGCCTTTTGCAAGATGAAAAACATACTGACCACTAAAAAGATATCGATAGAAACGAGAAAAAGAGTGTTGAAGTGTTACATAGAACTTGTACTCTTGTATGGATGTGAAGCGTGGACAATGAGCAGTCAAGCTGAAAAACATATGATGGCTGTGGAAATTTTGTTTCTGCTGAAAATGTAAAGAATACCATGGACAGACAGAAAAAAAAATGAACAAGTCCTTCAAGAAACAAATGAAGATCGTAAACTGATTAGAACAAAATTAGACGTAGACATTCAAAATTTTTTGGGCATGTTATGAGAAGAAATGACCTGGTGACAACTGGCAAGATCGAAGGGAAGAGACCAAGGGGAAGACCGAGAAGTAAATATCTGGATGGCTTGGCCACGTGGCATGGTCGAGACAGGAATACGGATCTGATCCACGACTCTGGTGATTGAGTAAGATGGCAAAACATGACCACCCACGCTTATCGGCATGGCACATGATGGATGGATGGAAATTCTAAGTCATCTTCAAAGTTTGTGTAAAACTAGTGGCTTCATTTTACACGCGTCAGGGGTTTATACTCAGTTTTCTATTTCTTCTCGATATTACATTAAACGTGGTTATGCCTTTTAATGTATGGATGGTTCTACAATAGAAGAATCATAAGTACTGGGAGAATTTGGAGTAGATATATTAAACAAAATGTTGAATGACATTTACAGCGATGGATATCTACCAAGCGATATGCTGAAACCGGTATTTATTTCTATACCAAAAAGATCGCTTACCAAAAAGTCGAGGACAAGTGAATGCGAAGATTTTCGTACAATTAATCTCACAAACCATGCCACTAAGCATCTACCATTGGCTTATAGTAATTAAGGTAATTAAGATATAATTATGGAGCTAGCATATTCTCTATCCGCGCCACAGAGTGTAAATGGGGCTTTTCTGCATTTAAAGAATAAAATATCAAGGGACATAAGAATAGTGTGGTAAGTAAGGGAAATAATTATAATTAAAATATTTCTATGATATCTCAAATTTATATTCCATTTGTTTAAGTACATATAACTAATCTAAGATTTTCAAATAGCATATATTTACAGAAATTTATGATTTCTGTATGCTGTTTGAAAGTTTTGTTGTTTTAAGAAAACAGCTCAAATCATTTAAAGTATTTTATAATTGTAAATGAACCTGGTCCTCCAGGTTGGGGGATAAAGCGTGGAGTTAACATTCCCCAGTTCGTATAAACTCTGGTTTCTCTTCACAACGTATATACTTTGATACATAGATCTCGGGCTTTTAAATTTTGATGAATTATATTGAAGATATTCCTCCATGTCAACGTCTTAGTATTTCAAAAAAAAAAACAAAAAAAACTTTGATACATAGTGACCTTAAATCTTAAAACACTGCCTTACTATGAAAATTTTTTGTTGGCCTAAAAAAAAAAATAATCGATACATCGTTACTGTTAATGAGTAAATCGCTGCGACCTTGAGGTCATGGATTCGAGGAAGCTGTCAAACAGCTCGGGCTTTTAAGCCTTCTTTCTCAAAGCTACAGCAGAGAATCCTGGCTGTAACCAGATTCTCAGCATGGAAGATGATGCCGAAGCAGCACCAGGAGAAGCTGAAAACGAAGCTGGTGAAGCAGAAAACGATAAAAAAAGAAAGATTGTGAGTCCCGAAACAAGCATTCGATATTTGGACAGTGAAGCATTTGTGCAAGGTTACCGACGCAAGCCCGTCTGGTTTTACTACAGAAGAAACTTCAAAGGAAGGCGGCCACCACCGACACGAAAGACATGCATTAGAAAAGGGGAAATCACCACAGCCAGTCCATGTCCCATCTGTAGAGATGAGAACCTGGTGTTGCATTCCGAGAATATCAAATTGTTGGAGCAGTTTGTCTCCCCCTACACCGGTGATGTGCTAGATTCCATGCTGACCGGCCTGTGCCAGAAACAGCAGCACCAGCTGGTGATTGAGGTGATGCGAGCCTGGGACGAAGGTTTCTTGAAAATCAAACTGCCCATGAGGACCTATGATTATGATGATTACAAAAGCTGAGAGTACCCACAGGCCAGCCCGCCTCAGTTGCTGGTGCATCGCTTGCTTCCGTGTACAAGTTGTATAGAAGTGTTCAGTTATCCCCATCGCAGACTTGAATAAACGTAAACTGTAGGTGTTGATTGGCACTTGTAGATCAAAAGAAAGGTATCTGAAGACACACTAGACAACTAGCAAATGACAGTGGAACGACAGTCAAGCTGTGTAAATGCAAAGGGTGAATCAACAAAAAACCGAAAGTGGAATTGGTCAGCTCTACAAGAACACAATCACAAATTGTAGAATGGACTCTCCTGTTAGAAAGCATTCATCAGCATTAAAGAAAAAACTACAAAAAGATGCAGATACACCTCAGGCATGGAGGAATAACCTTGGCAGAGTTGATCCAGATTTGTGGCGGGACATGAACATATATGCCAGCTGGCAAGGCACACGATGATAAGACAGCAGGACTACTGAAATATGAAGGCAAAACTACACGTTCAAGCATTGGCCCAAACAGTGTCTAGCCAGTAACAGTGAGGCCGTGTCTACACATGGCCTGCTTATGGCTGGTATCTCTCTCTCACTGTCCCCTGGTCTTCCTTCTGCAAGTGCCAGTCATACATACTTATTTCACTTGATTTATTGTGATGACCTCAGAAGTAGTATGGGATGTTGTAACTACTTAGGATTTTAGGACTTTAGTCCTTCGTAAATCCTTCTATACGGCGTTATCCGGCCATCTTGTTTCGTCACAAAACCGGCCCTCCATTGACCCAGAAATTCTGAACTTGGCGGGTGTTTTTTTCTTGGGTGACTACTTCCGACTGACTTCCTGGGCACACAGGCGGGGCGGGCGGCGGCGGGGCGGCAGCCGCGGCGGAGAGCGAACCGGACGTCGGCGCGCGAACCCGACCTCGACGCGGGTGTGGGGGCACCGCGGCGGCAAGAACCATCCCACCACAGTGTGTGATGTGATCGAACCCCAGTCAACCCCCTTCGATGAAGAAGACTGAAGTCAATATGTCATAAATTGATTTATTTCATCTCTCGAGCGAACCCGAGTAGGTCAAGTAATTTTTTTTTCCAACTTTTATTTCATACAAAGCAATGTGTATTTACAAGTTGTAGTGTGTGTTTCTTTTGTTTGTGTATATTACAGAGCGTTGCCGTTTGTTAGTGTTAAGTGTGACATTGTGAATGAAACATATACAAAAATATATACAGTTATGATAATATGACATTTGTGGCATAGTGCATGTAGATACGCATTCCTTGCATATACTTCACTTCCGCAAGCTGATTGTTTGAAACACCTGTCGATCTCTCTCTCTCTCTCTCTCTCTCTCTCTCTCTCTCTCTCTCTCTCTCTCTCTCTCTCTCTCTCTCTCTCTCACGCACACACACAAAACACACGCACACACAATATCATGCTTTCTGGAGACCGCAGTACATTTAAATGCCCCGCGCTTGGACAATAAACTTTAAACTACTATCATTTCCATTAAAATGTGGCTTCCTTGTAATTTCTGGGTCACTAAGCTCCCGAGGCGAAGGTCGTTGGTGTTGTTGCCTGATGACAAATTTCAGGGTGACGCTCTAGTCCATGATATCTTTTGTTTGGGGACAAGAATCAGGGATTTACTACTAGCAGTTAGGGTCCATGGCCTGTCCCCAGGGAGATAATTGGTCCAAAATTGTGATAGTGTCTGGCTTTTATATACAACGGGAAAGGACTTAAAACCTGGCCACTAAAATCCACCTTAGCTTACTGGGTACTTAAAGGGCTCATCGAATTTGTTTATACATGGTGGTGCATATTTTTCTTTTGAAACATATCATTACCATAAAACCATCACTTTAATACTTAAGATACCGACTTATTTTAAAAGGGACACTACACGCACGCAGGGCGCGCGTGCGCGCAAAACCACAAAACACTCGTACACATGCGCGTGCAAATTCATGCCCCACCACGCACACACACCTGAAATCCACACACAGACGCATTACATATTTTACTCCCCCAAACGGCACAAAACCCCCAAATCCACAATATATTTCTTTTTGCACATTCAAAATAATAATGGGAAAATTAATAGTAATAGTACAGAATAATAATAGTATTAATAATAATAATAAATATAATTGTAAGGTTATTAATACCATCAATAAATACTTTTAAACAGTTGTAGTATCCTTTATTTAAAACAAGTTATTTGCTTCTACTGTAATATGGCCCGTCTTCAGGCCCAAAAATTTTACGAGATTTGCGCTTGTGGGGGGTAAGATTAGAATGTTTGCGCCCTTTTTTTTGAAAAAAGTTGTTGGACAAAATTTTTTTGTTTAATGTTTTTTAATTGTATAGTGCTTTGTTTCTTAATGTCCATTAAGATTTCTGTACCCCTGCCAATAGAACCCAAATAGCTTTGTGTGGGTGTCTTGTGTGGAGTAAGGAATGGAATTTATCATGATTGCTTTGGAAACATCTGTTCTTTGTTTCAAATGAGTGTTTAGGGGTGTTTTGGGGGGAGGTTTCTTGTTTGGGATGATTGTGTTTTCATTCGTAATAGATGTGCTCTTTTTGATTCTTGGACGTTCCGTCTACAAAGCTACACCCGTAGTACTTGTTTAGTTATTTTTGCTGTTCTCCTATCTGTTGTTGGGGTCATGCTTTCTAAACAAGCCTAAAATGTAATTTCCCTTGCTTTTTTTGGGGTAATCTGCTTGTTGTGAATATTTGAAAAATTTCGGTATAATCTTTTAAAGAAATATCTATGTCCCCCTTTTAATTCTGAGATGTACCGGAGTTGCTTGTAATTTAACTAAATGGGCCCGTAGATTGTATGCGTCTCTTGTGTAGTAATTTTTCATGTCCTTTAATGGCTGAAATACATGTTTTTTTAGAACGTTGGGAGAGTGCCAAAAAATGTGAGGATGTTATTCCTAATAGGTTTTTAAAAAGAAGATAGCCTAATTCCAATGTAATAGTGTGCTAAAGGGTGTTTTTTCTGGGTGTTGTAGGATTTCACCTACGTGTTTGATCCTAAAGGCTTGTATTTTTGGGTTTTTTTGGGCTTGGAGGGCGATACCTCCATCTTTTTTTGTCTTGCATGAATTTTAAATATGTTTTATACTGGGAATTTTGGTGCCTTGGGCCAAACCCCAAAGCG
>JACEFZ010019385.1:0-36982 GCA_014155875.1 Cepaea nemoralis
CAGTAAGGTTTTCACGATTTCTGTTGATAAAGACTTCCATCAAATGTTCACCTGTGTTTTTCCCCATTCATTGAGCTTCGTAGTCATTTTGTCCCCAGAAGGCAGTCTTGCAGGATATGTTCAGCTGTCCGACAACATGTTCACTGGGGCAATGGTTATGATCTCAGTGTGTGTTACGTGACTATGAAATCTGCTATAACATATTATAAAACTGCTATAACATGTTATAAAACTGCCATAATATATTATTTTAAAAAGTTAACTGCATATCCTTTGCGGGATGTGGCAGTCAATCCCAGCATGTTTTGGCTGTTTGTGATGTCTTGGCAAGTTTACGTTCAGTAGTTTGCCATTGCTTTCTGAACCGGCACTCATACCATTGAATAAAAATCAGCGCAAGGCGGTCTGCTTCCACATCGCCCACAGCTGTGTTTCAGATGCAGTATGCGGGATTACAAACTGCGTTCATACCTCATTCACCAGAGCCAAAATCATATTATAAATCCGCTGTTAACATGTTATAAAACTTCTATAACAAGTTACAACACCTCTTACAGCTCCAAAACGTACCTGCCGAGTGTTTTGATTTTCTTGTTTGGTGAATATCTCGGGATGAAGAGAAAAGTCAGGCCCAAAGTATTCCAAATACTCTGCGCAAAAAAAGAAAGAACAATTAAGCAAAACCTTTCGTTTAGAAAAGCTACATTTATAAAAACATAAAAACTCATGGAAAACGTGCCAAATAATCAACAAAACTACCGTCAGCTGACAGAAACATTCCAAGTTATATCTTATCTGTCAAGTTATTTCACCTCTGTGTTTCATTCTGTATTAACTTTACTTCCTTATTATCTTATCTATTTGGATTCCCACACCTACCAATAATGCTGGCCTTATAAAGTTATTGCTAACTATTTACAGTAAAATAAATGGGAGAAGAGAGAGGAAGGCAGTTCTTGACTGCTATTCATCACAGCATGGAAAGTTATCAGCACATGATAATTCTGTGGGAGAATGGGTGCTATAGAGAAATATGATTGCCCAATTTAGTCGGCAAGGTACTTGATGATCATGATGATATTGAAATGTTACCAATTAGAACAACATTCTTCATATCTAAAGAGAATTGTTCTCAGGATTAGTTTATCTTTGGGAGATTAGAGAAGAAAATATATAATTGTTATAACTCTTCCCCCCCCCCCCCCACTTCAAACCTGGTATTTATGCATCATTGTTTTTCCCTTCCCTTGTTTTGAACTGAAGCGTAGTCCTTATATGTGCTACTACTTCTTGTGCACTGGACTGATTTTTGCGTGTGGATTAGTTTTCCCTATTAGCAGTGTCCCTCACCATCAGGTGATCCCTACTGCACCATATGATGTTAAAGTGACTGTCAAGTAACCTTCTACACGCCTTAAGGTGCATTGGCCATATGGAGGCTAGCCCCATATTTTATAGACCAATCAGCACTCGGTGGGTGATGTGGTCAGTATCAAGCTGGCTGCCTTTACTCTCCAAGACATTTCCTAGTGCCCAATCTAGTATAGGCCAACCCAGAAGCCCAGATCTGTCATCTGCTGCCTATAGTATCTTACAGTGTAGGGCAGGGGGGTCTTGTGCCTGAGAATTAAGGCCGCCTGTCTATTGCAGTCACTGTGCAGGTTATGGTTTTCTTTTTTCCCCCAACAGAAAAAATCCACACCTTACAGAGGATTTCGAATGCGGGTCTCCCAAAGGAGAACATGGCATTCTAGCCTACTCGACTAGCCACCCCGGGAGCCCAGGTCAATTTCTTAAATTTGAATGTACCCCTATGAGGATGAAACCCATGCCCACCAGGCCAGCAAGTCAGCGTCTAGCCACTACGCTACTGTGTCTCCCTATCCTATGATGTAAAACTGAACAACAAAATACTGACATTTGTGAGCTGATTGTCTCTTTAAATATATAGTGGTAACAACAACATTCAAACATGTAACAGTGTGTTGGTATTCCAGGTAAAAGGATTCAGTATGTTGCTGTAATATATGTTGAAAGACTTCTGTAGTATGCACCTAACGATATACACTGAAATATGCCAGGCAATACACTGTGTAATATATTGTTTATGTCTTCTTTATTCACATTCTATAAATGTTGGTGCATTGTGGATTCTGTGTCTGTACACCATCTCAAGACAGAAAGAAAGAAATGATCATCATAAAATGCATGTCACAAGGTATACCTGTATACCTCAGTACGCACATTGTATAACCTCATGAAGTTATTACATGGATTTTCAACAAAAAAGTTGAGGGGGGGGGGGCCTCTGTGACAAAGTGGATAAACCACCTGCTCTGCGTTCCAAAGGTTGTGGATTCAATTCTGAATCACTATCATTCGGTTCACGAGTTAATTTTCTTGGAGACTCCTGGGGGTCATCACTGGAACTATAGAGTTCATGCTCTGTGCGATCTTTCAACAGACCGGCCTGCGAAAAGAGACCACGTCTCATGGGATAAAAGCTGGTGCAATGAAGTTGATCCTCTCGTATAAACACCTTCGGAACAAACAACTTCTGCAATTAGATGATGATGATGATGATGATGATGATGATGAGAACCGACATCACTGCACTTGACATTTCCACACATGATCCACCCCTCCGTTCAACAGCCAGTGAAGAGTCATACTGCTAATCATTCCAACTGCCATCTGACTGAAAGTTCTCCTGGTTTTCCCTCTCAGTTTTGAAATTCATCCAGAATCCCTGCCAATCCCCCACCATGTCATTCTCTCCACATATGAGTTCTCGGTCTGTTCCATCGCTTTCTCAACCTGGTCCCACAGGTGCAATAAGATATGTAGCCAAACATTTATGCATGATGAACTCAACAAAAACTGTCATAGAAAAGGATATCTACGATGTGAAAACCTACTTTATTCAATTCCCTCAACAACAACAAAACAAAACCACACCCACCCACCCACCCACACACACACAAATTGTTGTGATAAATATTTACCATTGAAAGGAATTTCGTTACTGATTTGTTCTTCCAATAAGACTGCAGTTTCATACGTCCAGCAGCGAGCCACATTTCGCTTGGTGTAGCCACCACCTCCTAATACAAGTAATGGTAGGTTGAAGGATTTCACATACTCCACACATTCCCTGCAAGACGAAGCAATGCTATGTTTGTAAAGAAATCAGCATGTGTATATACTACGACTACTGGCACCTTACTGTCTTGACATATGATAGTTTGTTAAATTGTGCTTCAAAAAAGGTATAACTCTGCATAGCACAAAGCCTGGCTGAATTGTAGAGATCATGTGTTGCCCATGCAGCATGATCCCTCTCTCGGCCTGCCTAGTTTATATATATGGTTATAATTTCTAAAACGTTAGTTGTATGCCCTTTACAGAATGTCACAAACAACCCCAACATTTATTGTGTTTGTGATTTTGTAGCCAATATTACGTTCAGTAGTTTGCTTTGCTTTCTGAATGGCTGATGTTCATACTATTGTGAAAACCAATGCAAACCGACCTGCTCTTGGACTTCAAATCCATATATGTATATATATATATATATATATATATATATATATATATATATATATATATGTATATACACACACATGGTTTTTATTTCATCTCAGATTCATCTGACATTTTTTAATCTTTCAGCTGACACATTTGACTTCTTCCTTTCGTTTGTTGACTGGGTGAGCCTTGCCAAGTGGTTTCATAGACTTTTGAACATGTACCCATTGAACCACTGTGGTGTGGGCATTCAAAAGGATTCTTGCTCAATAAACATTTGAACCTAATTGTCAAATAGGACTAACTGTCAATTACGATGAATCACATTCATTGTAAATTATAACTCATTTGATAAATTAGTATAGCACTCCTTCAATGGATATCATTTCCATGCGATTTGGGGGTAGACTGATGCGTACCAGACACTTTTCCACTTTGTGGTTTCTGGTCACAGCATCTCTGAAGAAAATGTTCAAGACCCCTATCAAGCCTTAAGGCACATCAATCATATGGAGCTTGACCCATTCTTTTATAGACCAGCTGGCATTCTGTGGGTGATGAGGTCAGTATCACGCCTGCTGCCTTTACTGCCCAAGACATTCCTAGCACCCATTTTAGTCTGGGTCGACCTGGGAACCCAGGTCTGTTTTGAGAAATCTGAATTTGTCCAGCTGTGGAACTGCATCTCCAGGAGCCATCACATCCGAGATCCCCTGCCAGTTTGGACTCGGCCCATGATGGCCATTTATCTGTGGCATACAATGAGAAATATAATTGAAGTCTTGCATAGCATTAAGTAAAACAGGCACAGAGCCCACTGGCACCCAAGCCTTTCATACACAAAACAGCCTTAACTTTCCACCACAGATCACACAAAGAGGCCCTCAACACATTACACAACACTCTAGCACTGACAAGATATTATTTGTGTGTATACTAGTATAATAAAGGCTCAATATATCATTTGCTGAGAGTAGGTTGTATGATCTGTGAAGTGTGGTTTGGGTAGTGGCTTACACTGGTAGATATCCATCCGTTGAGATATCTTTATTGTTGTGTTTACTGATCCAGCAACATCTGGGCTTCCGCCCTTCGGCTCAATGCTATATTTTGATAAAATAGTACAGGACCTTCTCACATACCTTAAGACTCATTAGTAATACGGCACTAGTCCAATATTTTTAAAGACCAATCAGCACTCAAAGAGTGATTGGTCAATATCACACAGGCTGCATTTACTTCCCATACCATCTCCTGGCTCCCATTGAAGGCTAGGTCGACCTGTAAGCCCAGGTCTATTTTAAAATCTATCAAAATGTGGATCTGAATACATGACCACCTGCCAGCAGGCAAGCATGTGAGGCACGATGTTGCTGCAGCTCCTTGTGAGCAAATTACCTGGCTATATTTTAGCTTCCACACTTGAGATATTTCTCCCTATTTTTAACCTGCCTCCAAGTTTAAGTACTGTTCCCATGTTTAAGTTATGTGTCTAATCAACATGTCACCTCAAGACCATGTCTAGGTAGGTTCTTGACATTGTTATTGCTGCTAAGATAGTGTGAATCTGCATGAATGAATCACCAAACAAATTAAAAGTAAACTGCAAGCTTTACTGAACATGAATCGCAAGTAAGAAAATGGACATTGCAGCCAAAGCCTTCATCGGCACAAAAAACAACAAACACAGGCTGACATAACTACATGAAAAAACACTACATGTGAATCTACATGTAAGTTCACTTTCTGAATCAAGATAACAACGAATCACTTACCCGTGACCTTTGATACTAAGATTGAAACATCCCAGCCTGTCACTTCCCAGTGAATCAGCGCCACACTGCCAGAGACATGGTGGAAAAACACATTTATAATGACAAAAACTTTAGTTGTATATCCTTTACAGGACATCGCAATCAACCCCAGCATTAATTGTTTGCTTGCCTATGCTTTCTTAATGACTGATGTACATACTAATGTGAAAATCAATGCAAAACGATCTGCTCCTGAATTGCCTGTGAATGTCTTAAAACCAAGTGTGTTTTGATTTGTCTTCTCCACCCCCTAAACCACAGATGCCAGTTTATAATGAGCAGTACACACTTAACATTAGAACACATTCAGAGAGTTGTCTGTGAGTTATTGGGATGGTATTGACTTTATGTGTTTATGTTCAAGGAGTAAACGAATGTTAGTGTTGAATACATCATCTGTGAATGTGGTAATATGAATACATAAGGTTCAGAATGTACTCAAGCTACGGTCAAACATTATTCAGTGCTTGCATATGCATAATAGCTACATGAACAGATGAACGAACGAACAAACTTTATTTTCAAAGGGTCACAAACTGGGCACACAGACCCATTATACATTCAGCCCTTCCAATCACTCATCTTTTGTACATCAATTATCCATTGTTACATGTTATATAGGAAAAAAAAAAAACATTGTCGAAAAAAAGTTGTGAACATAAAAAATGTGTATTACCATGTTATGAGACAGTCAGACACACACGCGTACACATACATAAACACACACATACATACCTGCATACATACTTACATCATTTACTCAAACTCTCAGTTACGCACTCACTCAATAAACACACTCCCTCGCATACACATATACTCACTCACAATCACAAACTCACTAGTGGAAGACCTGCAAGATCCACACTGCAGATATGGCGGGAAAAGTTAAATAGAGGGCTCCTTTCTGTGTCTCAAGATGTACTGGGTATATGGTGCTAGACCCATATGTTCATAGACTAATCAGCACGATGGGCAGAGGGAATAACAGAGTCCATGGGAATCTTGATATATGAAGCCCATAAACTGGCACTCTCCCATTGTTTATACTTCACCTTGACACACCAAGGTACAAGAGGAAGAAGGTGAGATAAGAATCGGCACTCAATGGATGATGTGGTCAACATCAGGCCAGCCACTTTACTTATCAGAACATTTGCTTGCAACTATTTTAGGCTGGGTCGACTTGGCAGCCCAGAAACATATTTTAAAATCTTCGCCGCCATGGAGATTTGAACACAAGACCACCAGGATGTCAGGCAAGTTTGCCAACCACTGTGCTGCCATAAGTACCTAAGAAACTAGGCCCATATTTTCTTGATCCAGTGACAGTACATAAATGTAAAATGGTCAGTAACACACCGGCAGCCTTACCTCCCAGAAAATTTTCTAGTACCTATTTTACGAGGCTGGATCAACCTTGAAAGGGATTTGAACTCAGAACCAGTACGTCACTTGATGATTGGACTAGCCAATATGATATCATGGTTCCACATAACTAGTGACATACAAACTATACAAGCTACTGGAAAACATATTTACTATCTGTAAACATTTTTTCATGGACATTTAAGAAATGAAACAATTTATTCAAACTACATTCACTATTTCACAATGTAACAACTGCTCACCTGCAAGACTACAGCTGTTGGACGGTAATACTCCATGACGCTACTGATAATTGGCTTAAACACCTGCATGTAGCCTGTAGGAGGTTTTGAACATTTATGTTTGAACAGCAACATTTTAAAATTATTTCTTTTTTGCCATTAACTTATATAACATACCTCAGGTGGCTGAGGGGTCAGACTGTTCACCTCATTTATCCTCTGGGATGTGTGTTCGATTCTCTGTTTGGCTCAGGGTTAAAAGACTCCTAGCCTGTACACTACATAGTGACCACTAGGGCAAGCAGCCTTTATTTCTCAACCTTGAAAATTACTCCCCTGGCAAACACCAGCAATGGTTGTCATAGAGACAACAAAGAAATCCATACAATAATGGTGGGTTTGATCTTCACCGATGAACGTTTGCAGTGCATCTATTCCATTATGAGTCACTAACAGGACGGTTCACTTGAGGTCTTCATCGGGTTGTCCCTCAGGGCCTGGATTTTACAAAATCAGGGCAGTCTTGTAGGACCTACTCTGGGTTTGCCATGGTGCTCCACATTTGCTAGTGGCAGAGCCAGTGAGATCCATTCTATGGAGGGTTGCTCTCAGTCTACAATATCCTGTTCAGAGTCTGTGTTTCAGCCTAGCTCATTTAACTACCATGCTCTAGCCTGCAGTTTTCACTTTCCCCCCTACAATTTGACTTTGGCCAGATCACATATTGCTTTTGTAGTATTTTTGTCTCTTTATCTCTAGGATGGATGAGACTCTGTGAGGTTTCCCTCAGCCTTTGCTAGTTCATCTGCCTTCTCATTTCCTGAGATACCACATTGAGCTGGTGTCCACTGCAGGACGAGTTCTGTTTTTGTGGAGTCTTCCAATGTTGTCTTTTATTTCATAGATGATGCCATCCTGTCTGTAGCATGAAATGGTTTGAAAAATTGACTTTGTGTCTGCGAAGGGGAGGGCATCTGCCTCTGCTCTGGAGTTAGTAATTTGGATTTCAAAATAGTTTTTAACAATATGTAACACTCATGAATCAATAGGGGGAACATGAGAAATTATTGTAATGTCACATTTATGAAGTCAATTCTAGATCATAAATGTTATTTTCAAATCATGTGTAATACAAAAAAAGATACTTTTCATTAGTCTGTGTGGGATTAGACAGGGGTACTCTCCCACAACATAAGATTTGTAGCATCAAATTATATGGGTACACACAAAGGATCACTCAAAAGCGAACAGTGTGGTATCAGACTGGGATATATGTTTAGTATCAAATTATATGGGTACAAAAAATGACTTCTCTCTCTCTCTCTCCCTCTTTCTCTCTCTCTCTCTCTCAACAGTGTACAGTATGGGATCATCTGTCCTCATCACAAAATGTGTGGCATCATGTTGTTACATGAATACAAAAAGATTTTCTCTCAACAGTACAAAGTGCGGAATCAGAACAGGGTATCTTCCATCCTCATTGTATTTTAAGAACAAGTTATATGTGTATAAAAACTCTCAACAGTACAAAGTATAGAATCAGGCAGAGTCATATGTATCACAAGATTCCAATGACCAGTAATCTAACCTCTTAATGAACTTAGACTCAATTACCTCTACTCATTAATTCATTCAGTAGCATGTCCTTTGCAGAACCTCGCTGCCATAACAACTCTCCAGAAAACTGCTCGATCACAAGCAAGATGTCCCGCGTCTGATACACCAATCTGGAGATCATCCGCCACACCTTGCACCCATCTTCTCTTCAGCCTTCCTCTTCCTCTCTTCCCAGGCATATACCCCTCCATTATTGTTCTCTCTAAACTTTCATGACATTTCAAGTGACCAAAATATATCAATTTTCCTTGTTTTATTGTCTTTAATAGCCAACCCTCTTCAATATTCAGCTCTTGAAGTATGGATGTATTTGTTCTTTTCTTTACCCAAGATATTCTTAGAACCCGTCTATAACATTTATATTCAAAAGCATTTATGCGCTGTTCAGCTTGTTGAGTAAGTGTCCAGGTCTCACAGTCATATGTTGCAATGGGAAAGATGCATGCTCTTAAAAATCTAATTTTTTTAGTTCTATCTGTCTCACTCCATAATGTATTAAGTTGTTTTAGTCTTTGAAGAGCAATTGATAGTCATCATTTAATTTCTTTAATTGTGTCACCATTGTTGGTAATCAATGACCCAAGATATTCAAAATTGTCCACAACCTCCAATCTTTCCTCATTCACATATATTTCTTTCTCCATAGTAGTTTTATTTCTATGCATTATCTTTGTTTCCGTTATGTTAAGGTATAAGTTGTGATTTTCACTATTTCTTTGGGTTGAGGTTATTAAGTTTTCTATACCAGTCTGTGATATCGATAGTAATACTGTATCATCAGCATATCGAATCTCTGGTATTTCACGACCATTGATATTTAGGGCATCATATTGCTCCCTGGTTATATCATCTCTGACAATTACCTCTACTGCAAACATTAAATGTATGTTGTGACAAGAAACCAAAATTCCATTTACACAAAGCAAGAAGTAAAAAAAGAGAGAAAATTGTAACTTACTAGCATCATCAATGCCTGTCAGTAGAGGAACATTCACCGAGTAGTACCGCCCACTCTCTGCTCCAATCTCATACATGTCTCCTGTGAATGTAAGAGCCTGACAATGTTCTCTTCTTATCTATATAATTAACCAGATTATAACAAATATTCTCTACCTTCATTTACTCATGTAGATACTAAAATAGCAAGGAAACATCCATATGCATTATCTTTATGCCTTAAACAACTGGACTAACATTTCAGAATTATGTCCATTTTTCTTCTACTTCTTCAGAAAACCAAACTCCTAACTTCTCTGTCATCTGAAATTTACACTGAAATGGAATTGTTTATATTCTTATTTGTTGCATAGTGCTAAAGCTTCTTTGCTGTCCTCTGCCTCTCTTGTCCAGTATTTTCCTATATACTGCTAATTAATTTCTCTATTCTGTTGATACACACCCTTAATTTCATGTTTTTTTCCCTATGGTTTTGATGAGTGAACATCTGCAGCCATGCCTCAGTGTTTGTTTTCATTTCTGGTCACAACATTTTCATGCATCTAATAAACCACATCTCCAGTGATGTTTACAGTAAAACAACAGCACATCAGCAATGAAAATGGTATCTTAAGACATTTTACCACAATTAGACACAACAGAAATAGAGAAAAGGACTGCCCCCGCACACAATGAATATGTAAAATATCTTAGGTAATAAATAGTACAGTGTATGAATGTATGAAGCACACACGCCACAGCTCTCACTTTTGAAAAGCAAAACAAAGAAAACAAATGAAGACAAAGAAGAAGAAGAAGAAGAAGAAGAAGTAGAAGAAGAAGAAGAAGAAGAAGAGAAGAAGAAGAAGAAGAAGAAGAAGAAGAAGAAGAAGAAGAAGAAGAAGAAGAAGAAGAAGAAGAAGAAGAAGAAAAAGAAGAAGAAGACAAGGATAAGAAGAATTTGACAAACCACAGCTAATTAGATGTCTCATCAGGTTTGAACTCCAGACATTCCATAACTGAGTGTACTGTCACTTTACTCATAATTATTCTCATATGCAAATCTCTTGCTTTGGATGTGAATGCGTTGTGCCTGTTCACAGCAAAGCAGCAATATTTTTGCCTTTTACCCGATACATCTGACTTCTTCAGTCGTTTGTTGACCAGTTAACTTTTATGGTCATCTGCAAATGATTTTGACCAATAAGAGTACATATTAAAAACCCCATCCACTGTTATGAAGTGGTATGTGGTCTTAAATGATACTTGTCAAGTGAGTTTGTTAATTAAAAGGCAAACAATCAAAAGGACAAAATTCAAATGATAAGACAAAGACTGCTAAAATAAACCCTATAATTATGAGGGGAAGTCAATAAGTAGGTCACAAATGGCTGTAGAAAAATAACTAAATATGATAACAAATTTAAACCAGTTTATTTGTATACATACATTGTCCCTTTCTTTCTCAACATAATTTTCACCAACATGGTGCACTTATCCTATTATTTTATCAGTCCTCCCAAACTAGCTACTTCACAGTACGATTCAGAATTCATATTGTCATCTTTCTTCTTGAAATTGGTTAAAAGCGCACCTTGACAATCCCAGAACACTGTCAACATAACCTTCCCTGCTGATGGTGTAACCTTGAATTTTGGACACAAGGCGAAGAAGGATGTTTTCTACCCAGCTATGCATCGCTTTACGGGACAAACATTTGTCAGCATAAACAGGAAGCATTTCCTTATGAATGTCCTTTGCAGGCAGTCCTTTTGCACAAAATAAACGCACAAAAGCATGTTGCTCTTTGGTTGTACACTCCGTAAGTACAGTCGCCATTTTGTTTATGCACTCCACATGCACATGAGACACATAGCGCCACCTGACAAACGGCAATATAAAGTTTGATGTTGCTGTCACCTAATGATACCTGTAGAAAACACCAACTACATTTACTTGCCATCCTACAGAACTGTGTGACTTATTTATTGACTCGCCCTCGTAAGATGGCTATGATAACAGATTGAATTAAGATAACCGACCTGTTCCTGGGAAAAAATATTGGCCATATTTGTGAAAAGAGACGCTCATGACACGGTCTGTGAGGTAAAAGGCTTCCTGGACACCATCCCCATGGTGAATGTCTATATCAATATACAAGACCCGTGGATGGTATCTATAGAAAATACAAGTATAAATGATATTACACTTAGGAATATAAATATTAATATGCCATCACAAATCAACATCACCCTACACTTAGAACATTCCCACACATTGTACCGACCCCTTCTTCAGTAACCAATGAACAACTCCCATTCAGAGGGTACCAGTAGCAGGCTGATTGTATGTCCACCTGCTAGTTGAAGATATACTTACAGAATACATAATGTCAGATATCAATATAAATACAGCTGGGCTTCAACTTCATGTTCAGTTTTCTACTATCTGGTCAAGTCATTATAGAAATGCATCTCTTTGTATCGGATTCTCAATACTTGTTGTGTAAAGTTCAAAATGGACATGTGAAATGAGTGGGTACCAAGCAGAGACATTAGACACCTACCTTGAGAAGGCTTACATGGATGTACTGGGAGGGAAAAAGCTGGCAAAATGGCTCATTTCAAGAAAAACAGTAATTTTAAATACCATGATGGACAAGGGAGATATTCTGGACACTACTATAAAATGACTTCTTCTTCTTCTTCTCTTCCTCCATTTACATTTTTTTAAATGTTGCATATCCTTTACAGTATGTTGCAGTCAACACCAGCATTGTTCAGCTGCTGTTGATGCACTAGGCAAGATTACGCTCAGTAGTTTGCCATTGCTTTCTGAGTGACCGGCTCACATACCCCCTGTAGTGAAAAACTGAAGAGTTAACGATTCCCAGATGGACGACTGTATAACCGACTAACCAGGTAGGAAAAGGGTTAACCAACAAAGGAGTGACCAGGCGCATGGGTTTCTAGGTCAAGCCCCAGAAGGAGGCCAACAGTACAGGTAACCTGTCGCGTGGAAAAATTGGTTTGCAACAAAGGCAGACAGCATTATTGGATAGCATATTGCGGTCTGAATGTATGAAGAATGGAAACGGTTCAGAGCGGTAAATTTTCCACTAATCAATGATAATGCAGTCTGGATGTGAGGGGTCCAGCAATGTCAAGGACTATGCGGCATAAATGACCGATATAAAGAGGGTCAATTCTTTGTGTAAAGTTAGTGTGTGTTCCAAACTGACCTGAAGGAGATATGTTCTTGAGTGGGAATAGAAATACACGTCCCTAATGATGGAAAGAGGGGATAATAGTGTGTTATTCGCTAAGTGTTATTTCGATTCCAGGAACATAGATGCCTAAATAAGGTATAAATATATTAGCTATAGTTTAGCATAGGAATATAGATGTGAATGAATAGCATTTAACATTGCTTTCTATTAGTAGGAATAGTATAGACGATTAGGTGAATCTTCTATCCTATGTCAGAGTGGGTTTTTTCGGAAGCCTTTTCATTTCGGCTGGAGGAAAAGACACTCACATAGGAGAGAAGAGGAAGCAGACACAGATCTCATTCTTAAATGTATATCACACAGGTTTCCATACCAGTGCGGGACTTATCAACTAAAAGATAACACAGATGGCTGTGGTCAAGATCACCCAGTGTTGATAACCCACAAGAAAGCACTTTAAAGTAATAACGCACGACACTTGTGCATAAGAAAGGAAGGAAAAGAAGTGGCATATTAATAAGTCAGGAGGACAGAGAACGGAAAATAGAGATCATTTAAACTAATAGAAAAAACCCAATGAACCCAGTATCGTAGAGTTGCAAGGTGCATACAAAGTGCCTATATCAATTAAGAACTATCCAGTGTAGAACTTTTACAGGACAAAAATAGAGAACAATAGAAACTCGATGTGTTTTCTAGGATGGAATTAAGAACGCTATAAGATAATAACAACCATTCAGTTTACGCTGACAGCATATGGTGATCGGGTTAAATACATTCATACAGTGGTGAACATTTTTTCATTACAAAAAACGGATATATCTACCGACTCAAGCAGACGGAGCTGTCAGGGTGAGACCGTTCTGTATCTATGTCATGTCCTGTACTCTAGCTGAGAGAAGAGACGAGAGAAACCACGGAGACTATCTATCAACATCTTATCTGGCAGCCACACTAGAAGAACATACAAACTACATAGACAATATCCATACATACACCAGACATAGTTTTTTATTAATAAATCTTTTATCTTATCGTTGAAAGGAACTGTTGTCGGAGTATGTGTTGAGAGAATAATAGAGAGAGAGAAAGAAATAGATATATGGAAGGGAAGACAGAAGAGAGGAGTGTAGACCAAAGTCAGTCAATAATCCCAACAGATAATAAGTTTAAAGATGTGCTTGTTGAGTCCAGTCTTCTCTCGGGATTTTAACAGGACATAATTGGTGGAGCGAGCGGGATACGTACATACAGGATACCCATATGACCTGAATGCATAACATGGCAGATGCATAAAGGGGTACTTGCATATTGGTACAGGCATAGCGGAGTACCTACATGTTGGGACATACTGATTGGAATAAATATAAGTATACATTGATGACTTTTAATGGAAGGACGTCCATTGGATATATGGTGCCATTACATTTATGGTAGAAACATTTCATTAATGCTGGTGACTTTGCAGTGAGAAAGTTCCAGACAGAGTGAATGTGGATAGGTGGTAAGACACATTACATACCTAGTCACACGGTCACACGTCTACATAAGTCTTTATCCTATATCTCCTCTTGTGGATGAGAGAGTGGTTGTGATGTACTGTGTGGTGTTGGAGATTTATAATAATTAATAGATATAGATAAATGATATAGGTTCTAGGTAGATTATCTGTTTATAGTGAGTACTCTTTACTGCTTTGAGGTGTCTTTAGTCAACGTGCTGACTTATCTGCTGTAACTATGGCAACTCCTAAAGTAACTACAGCCGAACTGAGGGCCAACGGGGAGGCAATTGGTTTAGCTGGTTCCGAGCTAACGGATTACATACAAGAAAGAGAGCGAGAACTTCGTCAAGCGGAAAGAGAGGAGCGGAAGACCCAGTTGGAAGCAGAAGAAGCCCACAAGATAAGGGAACATGAATACCGCATGCGAGAACTGGAGCTCAAGACACAAACTAAGGGAGAAATAGATGGAGTGGAAGGAAATTCTTCTTCACCTGGTGCAACCCATATGAGTGGACATGGTTACCATGCCATGAAGTTTCCCTTAGCTGTCTACGATCAGTCTAAGGAACGCTTTGACCAGTACGCATCTCGTTTCGAAGCAATGTCAGTCGCTATGGGGCTGGATCGGAGCAGATGGGCTCTTAAACTATCCCAGGGTTTAATCGGTTCGGGATTTGACGTGTACACACGCTTACCACCAGGACAGGAAAATAATTACCAGGAATTAAAAGCCGCTTTGATGAAACATTTTGACATAACCGCACAAACGTATAGGCAGAAGTTTAGATCGTCTAGACGAGAGCCGGGAGAACTATTCGCCGCCTACAGTCTGAGGCTGAAATCCTATCTCCAGAAATGGATGGACTTGGCAGAATTCACGAGGGATTATGAGAGTCTCGAAGAGATGATGGTGGTAGACCAAATGCGAAAGCAAATGTCGAAACCTCTCAGAACCTTCTTAGGAGAACAAGGGGCGGAACGGATTGATGTGGTAAATAAGCTGGCGGAACGATTCGTGGAAGTACATGGTGAAACTGAGGAACTAAGTACACAAACCAAAGGTCAGGAGAAACCAGAGAAAAAGAAACATAAAAACTGGGAAGGAGAAAAAGGGGAACCTTATATAAAGCACACAGAGGAGAGTTCAGAGAAGGTGAAGGTAGGAAACCAGAGCACCTCGAATTCTCAAGCGAAACGACAGTGGTCTGAAAAGTGGTGTTCATTTTGTAGGGCGGCCTCCCACAACACCAAAGACTGCAGATCGAAACCTAAAAGTTCTTACTTCGCAGCATGCAAAGTGATTCCTACATCGGTGATCACAGACAAGGCTGAGGTCGGCGAAGGAGAAAGGAACAAAAAGGACACAGGGAAACCTAGGAAGGGAACAGAGTGCACTCACTGCCAGTCGACAACACATAATACTGTGGACTGCAGATGCAAGGCCAAACACGCCAATTGCATAACCAACCTCGAGGAATCAAAAGAGGAAGGCAAGGAAACGGTCAAGGAGATGAAAGACACTCAGGACCAAGAGAGACCACCTGTGGTTGAACTTATTGAAGTCAATGGCCAGCAGGTTGCTTGTCTCTACGATACCGGTTTGGATGGGGAAGCGGTGGTGGACGCCAGCTTGGTAAGCCCAGACCAATTTACAGGGGAGACCATAGAGAATACAGCCGGCAATGAGGAGTGCTGTTACCATGACGCTGCCAATCGCCAAGGTGGAGATTAAATCCAGGTACGTCACGGGCATTATTCCAGCTGCTGTATTATCTGACTCCTTATTTCCAATGATCATTGGCACGAAATATGTCTTTTTGGGGATGCCCAAACAGCCAGCCCAAAAGGGAACAGTAGTCAGTGGATCTCAAGGGAAGGAAAAAGAGGCAGAGACACTATGCGACAACTCAGGGAAAGGAGAATTGCATACTGCCCAGAGGCAGGATACTACGTTGCATCCTTGCTACAGGAAGCTGCAAAGAAGTGCTGAACCACCAGAACGGGGACAGTACTTTCTGAAGAATCAACTACTCTATCGGAGAGCTGGGAGGGGAGATAACCTGCACTGAGCAGTGGGTGGTTCCAGAGACCCACCGTCCTCACATTCTTCAGAGTGGACACATCATAGGCGAGAATCGACATATGGGTGTCAGAGAGACCTTGCAGCAAATATCCGGCCATTATTGCTGGCCAGGAATGACCGGAGATGTACGCCGGTGGGTGAAGTCTTGTTCGGAGTGCCAGAAAGCACCACCCAACAAGCGAATTAAGAGGAAACTAGCTCTTAAAGTGGAAGACAAAGTGGAAGTGTGGAGTCCAGCAGAGACCAATATACTCCAAGTAGGATGGAAAGGACCTTATCCTGTGGAAAAGGTGGTGTCCAAGAACATCTACAAAATACGGATCGGGGAAGAGAAGAAAAATCTCCCTAGACATCTCATTAGGAAATATGAGGAGAGATCCGGGAGCAAAGCTTCGCACTTTATGGTGATGGCAGCCATTGGGACAAAGGTTACCAGTCCAGACGAAGACCAGAGATCGCCAGTACAACATAGGAGGGCCTATGGGACAGTACGTGATAGGTCAGATTTACCCAACGACAGGAGGAGGGAAATCACAAGTCAGGGAAAGGACAAGAGTGAAAGTTTCACCGGTAACCAAGTTCAGAAGGGGTGGGTAACGTCGGGAAAAGCGAGAATTACCCAGGACTCCAACCAAAGATTGGCTGACCAGATACAATATCGCCCAAGATGGTCCTGGAAGCAAAAGCCCAGGAGGTTTGGGAAAGACGACTCGGTCCGACGAGGACGAGGCGGAACATCCCCAGAGGAAAAGCCGGGGGAAACCAAGAGGACATGGAAGCAGTGTTACAATCAGGATGGGACAATCCGTTTGTATTGTGAGCCGTCGCTGACGCAAGTCGAAAGTAGGTCGACCAGACGTACAGGAGCGAGGAGCCAACACTAGTTTCAGTCGTTAGTAGTATAGTAGGGTGTCAATTAGAGCGCCTACTGGATAATGAGATGAGCCATGTGAGGATCCAATCATATCATCAACACGTGATGTTAATAGCGACTTAGCAGAAGCTCAACGCACGGTGGATGTGATGGACGTTGTTGCTGCAACTGGACTTCACAATGGAATACATCCTTGGTAAGGAGAATGTATGAGCAGATTTCTTATCCAGACATTCAGCTCCGGAGGAAGAAGACTAGGATTGTGGATCATGGGAATCAAACCTACAGTGAGAAAGATTCGACGCGGTCTAATCTCTTAAGAGGGGGCCTCTGTAGTGAAAAACTGAAGAGTTAACGATTCCCAGATGGACGACTGTATAACCGACTAACCAGGTAGGAAAAGGGTTAACCAACAAAGGAGTGACCAGGCGCATGGGTTTCTAGGTCAAGCCCCAGAAGGAGGCCAACAGTACAGGTAACCTGTCGCGTGGAAAAATTGGTTTGCAACAAAGGCAGACAGCATTATTGGATAGCATATTGCGGTCTGAATGTATGAAGAATGGAAACGGTTCAGAGCGGTAATTTTTCCACTAATCAATGATAATGCAGTCTGGATGTGAGGTGTCCAGCAATGTCAAGGACTATGCGGCATAAATGACCGATATAAAGAGGGTCAATTCTTTGTGTAAAGTTAGTGTGTGTTCCAAACTGACCTGAAGGAGATATGTTCTTGAGTGGGAATAGAAATACACGTCCCTAATGATGGAAAGAGGGGATAATAGTGTGTTATTCGCTAAGTGTTATTTCGATTCCAGGAACATAGATGCCTAAATAAGGTATAAATATATTAGCTATAGTTTAGCATAGGAATATAGATGTGAATGAATAGCATTTAACATTGCTTTCTATTAGTAGGAATAGTATAGACGATTAGGTGAATCTTCTATCCTATGTCAGAGTGGGTTTTTTCGGAAGCCTTTTCATTTCGGCTGGAGGAAAAGACACTCACATAGGAGAGAAGAGGAAGCAGACACAGATCTCATTCTTAAATGTATATCACACAGGTTTCCATACCAGTGCGGGACTTATCAACTAAAAGATAACACAGATGGCTGTGGTCAAGATCACCCAGTGTTGATAACCCACAAGAAAGCACTTTAAAGTAATAACGCACGACACTTGTGCATAAGAAAGGAAGGAAAAGAAGTGGCATATTAATAAGTCAGGAGGACAGAGAACGGAAAATAGAGATCATTTAAACTAATAGAAAAAACCCAATGAACTCAGTATCGTAGAGTTGCAAGGTGCATACAAAGTGCCTATATCAATTAAGAACTATCCAGTGTAGAACTTTTACAGGACAAAAATAGAGAACAATAGAAACTCGATGTGTTTTCTAGGATGGAATTAAGAACGCTATAAGATAATAACAACCATTCAGTTTACGCTGACAGCATATGGTGATCGGGTTAAATACATTCATACAGTGGTGAACATTTTTTCATTACAAAAAACGGATATATCTACCGACTCAAGCAGACGGAGCTGTCAGGGTGAGACCGTTCTGTATCTATGTCATGTCCTGTACTCTAGCTGAGAGAAGAGACGAGAGAAACCACGGAGACTATCTATCAACATCTTATCTGGCAGCCACACTAGAAGAACATACAAACTACATAGACAATATCCATACATACACCAGACATAGTTTTTTATTAATAAATCTTTTATCTTATCGTTGAAAGGAACTGTTGTCGGAGTATGTGTTGAGAGAATAATAGAGAGAGAGAAAGAAAATGATATATGGAAGGGAAGACAGAAGAGAGGAGTGTAGACCAAAGTCAGTCAATAATCCCAACAGATAATAAGTTTAAAGATGTGCTTGTTGAGTCCAGTCTTCTCTCGGGATTTTAACAGGACACCCCCGTAAGTTACCAGTGTGGCACGAACCGCTGCCGATTCTCACGCAGCTGCGTTACTCACAAGAATATACTGGATTACTGAGAAAGACATTAACCACTACGCCAGGGAGACTGGTGAAGTACTTGGGAGAGATGTAAAGATCTTTGGTGCGCTCTTCCTAATGCTCTTTGTAAGTTGGTATGAATTTTTCTAAGGTTGTTCTTGATACCATTACTCCAGATTTTACGTGGTCTTCCTCTTGCTCTATATTCATTATATTTTTTCAATGTGGCAGATGGTATCACATTGTTGTGAGGTGACCAAACCATTTAATCTGTTGGTCTTTAATGAAGTGCATGACTGGTTTCAGACCCAATCATCCTCTAATTCCTCATCCCTAATTCTAACTCTCATGGTTACTCCCACAGCTTTTCTAAGGCAGCTCATCTTTACTGTCATGTGGCAGCATGATGTCAGTCATAAAATAGTTCTTATGAGATTTTCCATAGTACTTATAGATATTTATTACATGACTAACAGTTGAAAATACAATAATAGATGAAATAACAAACCTAAGGATGCTTAGGTCTGTGTTTAGGTGTGGGTCTAGCAAGCAGGGACGTATGAGGAGACACATTCCACATGCCTGCAACTAGTGTCTTACTGGAACAACAAGCATCTACACCTTCAGATATTTTCTGAGGGAGATGGAGCATCTATCAGTTTGTCTGGAATGCTATGATGTTGATTCTTAGAAATCAAGAACCAAACAAAGAAATAGCACAGTACAGCACACTGAAACTGCATATGGGTTGCAAGTATGGAAGGAAGGGTCACAAATTAACTGTGTACTGTTGTGAATGCCAGTCTCCCTGGCGTAGGTGTTAAGGAAGTTGTTCGTAATCCTGTATACTCTCGTGCGAAACACAACTGCGCGAGATTCGGCAGTGGATCGTGTCGCGTTGGTTACTTACTGAGGTATGTGAGCCGGTCATTCAGAAAGCAATGGCAAACTACTAAACGTACAACTTGCCAAGACATCAAAAGCAGCTGAAACATGATGGTGTTGACTGCAATGTCCTATAAAAGGATACACGGGCGGCAGCGCACGCACGCACAGCACGCATACGCATGCACGCACGCACACACACACACACAAACTGTTGTGAATAAAGGACTGCAGCAAATTAATTTCTTTTAGATTTCTGGAAATATTAATCAATTTTTAAAACTTTGCTTGTGCTGCGAAAACGTTGTTATTGTGAAAAGGTTGCTAAAATCAAAACATTTGAGAACACTCTACTAATTATTTCTGACATTTGGTCAATCACAGTCATTACGCTGAGAGCATAAAGTACGATTCTCCATCCTTTATGTTTATGTACTGTATGTTGCTTTATTTATTACTCATCTGTCAGTCTCCATGCTACTAATATTCTCTAATCCATATTTGGTGCTGAGGTAACAGAGTGGTTAGCGTACCTGTCTGTCAAAACTGTGGTCAGAGTTCAATACCAATTTGTTTCTTACTAGTACAGCTCTGGGAAACCATGCAGGCTTATAAAATGGGTACCACAACTGTCAGAATGTGCAGTAATTGTCTGGTAAGGGAAGTATGTGAACAAGTGACCTGACCTCTCCATCTCATTATGCCGTGGCCAGGAATATGTGAAGGTCTCGGCACTTCACATCCCAAAGGTGGTATCTGTCATGGGACCATCTAATCTACATTATATTTCAGTGAATGAAAGAGAGATTAAACTATGGTGTTACTTGATAGAGCACACATTGAGACAACCAGTTAGCCAGAGAATGTGGACAATATTTCAGGGAAATCCTACTGTGTGATACAAGGAACATTTCATCAGTAGAAATGTATGTGTTAGTACATTGCCATGCAGTAGAATCCATCTGTTTGTTCTCAATCTATCATTTACACTAACACAGTCTTCACAGAAATGCCTGCGGTACTGAGAAACTTATGATTTTCTCATTGTGATATTCCCAAATACTTTCTGGTTAATGTCTAGTTTAGTTTAGTTTAGTTGACGGATCAACATCACGGCACACGGGTGCAACCCATAAGTGCTCCGTTCTCCTCCTAACTCAAGCCTGAGTCGGGAGAAACTCAGCTCAGTGCACGAACTCCGTAGCACCGGCGAGGATCCTGAAATACTTTGGGTAGATTTTTAACTCAAAATTTTGCCCGGGCAGCGCCGTTAGGCTACTCTTTCTCGATTTCCAACTGCCAAGGGATTTTTTACGTGCGTAACAATACACACGGCCGCCCGATCCCACTACCCAGAGACCATATGAAAAAATCCCGGTCCTCACAGGGACCTCTAGCACACGAGGTGTACACCATACCTGGTTAATGTCTCTGAGGGTCAATGGAGTGATATGATTAGATGACTTCAACACCAGTCTCGAGACTGGCTAACTTGATGACGAGAACAATAGACAGAGGAGTAATATGATCAGATGACTTCAACAGGAGTCTATGAACTGACTGACTCATGAGAACAGAGGACAGTAACATGATCAGATGACTTGTTGATGAGAACAGTGAACCGATTAGTGACATAATCATGTGACTTCAACAGCAATCTATGGACTGACTATCGATGATGAGAACATAAAACAGAGGAATAACATCAGATGACTTCAACAACAGCCTAATGAATAGATTAACCAATAATGAGAACAGTGGACAGAGCAGAGACATGATTAGATTATTTCAATACCAGCATCGAGGCTGACTAACATGGTGAAGATGGTAACTGTCAAATATGAGAGAAAATGTATAGTAAACTAAATAATGAATGCTGTGACAAATGAGACTTACTTCAATAACTCTAGGATATGCAATGACTATATCATTTACATAACAAAAGCCAGATGCCTGGAAAAAATAGGAAAAAGACAAGAGAAAAGTGTTAGTGCAAAAACAACATAAATTACAAAAAAATATGAAATGATACTACACATGACATGTCTACATGATATATTTGCACAAGAAATTATTATATATGTTATTATATTACTTGTACAGCAATTATATTACTTCCATATCATCTTCAACTTCTGCTTTCATATTGGTGGTACTTCACATTGATATTAAGTGTTGATTGTGATCTGTCATGCTCATCATATAATTCTTTTATATATTATATCCATCTTTTAATTACTTTTTAACTGTCACTTAAAATTTTACCTTTTTTTTTTGTTTTCAACAACTACTTACTAGTAAACTTTCTAATGCCTAACAATTACAGTATCTTCTTGTACATAAAGTTTGTATCTTTCCATTGTTCCCTAATATTCTCGCAATGACAATTTAGCCAGACTTCTTTCAAGGCCTTACATTTTCATACTATTTTGCTACGTATTCTTTTTATATTCATATTGATTTTGTTTATGTTTCCTTCTAATGCCAATCAGTTGTAGAATGTCCCTTGTCATCCACTTCTTCTTTGCCATCTTCTTTATTTCAGGTATACTTTCTTTGATGTCTCTGTACCAACTCCTTTAGCAGTTGCCACTGTTTGAATATGCTGCCTATTATTTCTAAAGCATTGTACCTTTCCTGCACAGGAAAGGCATAGTTATCACATTTCCTGATTTGATTCAAACATTGCCAAATCTAGCTTCATATTTCTTGGACACTTCTTTAATTTCTTCTGTTTTATTATTGTTCCATTTACTAGTACAATCTGCTTGTGGTCTTGTTGTTACTGACAGAAAGGTGTTTTAAAATCGATTGCTTATAAGTATGTTGTTCATTTGATTATGAAAATTGTTTCCTGGAGTTGTTCATGTCCAGAGGTGTCTATGGTGTAGCTGAAAGATGGTGTTTTTTATATTTAATTTATGTACCTTGCCCATTCAACCAATTTTCCCTGCTCTCATTTCTCTATTCAAGGTCATATCCACCGAGTACCATTTTCATCTTTTGTTCAACATTTGTAATGAAATTTCCAAGTACTATTACTATTTTAGTTGTTTACATTGTACTACAGCAATGTTGTTTATAAAAATTATCACTTTAATTTTCTGTGCTGTCTGCAGTTTGTGCATAATCTTGTATGATATTAATATCTACTATTTTGCCCCTTAATCTGACTAACAGAACTCAATTTGATATGGACATATATCCTTTTAGTCTTCACTCTTTCCATGTCCAAGATTACACTCACACCCCTTTCATGTTTATTCTCTCCTGAGTAAGTTATTCTATATTCAAATGAGTACATTTCCCTGCTCTAGTCTGTCTGGTCTCACATAATCCTAAGATATTTACATTCATTCTTTTCATTTCCCTCTTGCTATTTTCCAATTTACCAACTTACATGGAATGTTCTCACATTCCATATACCAATAACAAATACAGTACTCCTTGACTTTCCTACAGTAGTCAGGTGAGAGTCTGGTAGCATATGTAACACATGCTATTCCCTACCGGGAATTAGAGTAAAGTTAGCTGCATATCCTTTACAGGACCTCACAGTCAACCCCAGCAATTTTTAGCTGTTTGTGATTTCTTAGCAAGTTTACGTTCAGTAATTTGTCATTGTGTTCTGAGCAACCGGTACTCATACCATTGTATGAAAACCAGCGCAAGACGGCCTGCTTCCAAATCACATGAACATAGTATATGAGATTGTGAATTGTGTTCATTACACATTCGCCACAGTGCTGGAGGGAATTAGAGAAGACACAAGTGAATAATACAGAAAAGACACAGAATGTACTACAAGAAGTGGCAAAGACCAGGACCTGGCATGATATGCTTGAGGTCCTCTGCTCCACTGGGGGACAAAAGGCAGAATACAATGAGTATTGGAAAAGGGGTTGCAGCTGCCAGACCGGTACTGGAGGACAAATAACAACAGACAATGTGACCAAGGAGCTTGACGGATGGAAAAACACACACAAATACAGGCAGATGTGTTGTGTGTTTGGGTTTTGTATCAGCATGTTTTTGCAAATATTGGTATGTATATGTTTTTGTACCTGTTTGTGTGTATTTGTGTATCTGTACATATATATTGACTCACATACATTCATTTGTCATTTCCGATTTCTGTGCCCATTTCCAGTTCCATATTTTCATTTTCCATTTCCAGCTTTATTGATCAATCAATAGATAAGCATTCATTTGTGTTATCTGTTTTCATTGTTTTGTTTGTATTGTCCAATTGATTAAAACTTTGGTTGGCAGATTCCTCTGTATCTCTGTGCTTTTCCATCAGTTCGCTTCTTAGTCATATTTTGTGTTTTTATTCAGACAAAAAAAAAAGAAAAAAAGAAAAGAAACAAAAAAATGAGACACAACACTAGCATCTCATAAACATTACCTCATACTTCTTGGCATGATGCAGACCACCTGACCAGTTGATTGCAATATCACATTGCTGAAATTATAACAATAGTATCAAGTATAAAAATCTCAGTAAACACCATCAATTACATTAAGTAATTCCACAATGAGAAGAGGCAAACTGCACATAATTTGAGAAAGAAAAAAAAAGTATTGTTATGGTCAATCAGCTTAGAAAAATTACCACCATTCTTCAGACACCAAACTCAACTACCCTCATCTCGAACATGCTACAACCAGAAAAATACATTTTAATTTACAGAAGTAAATATGAAAAGGGCACCTAAATAAATAGGTAATACTGATAACGAACTTCATGAGTAACTTCATAAATGTTTACACGTGGTAGATATTCAAGATATAGCAATGGGATATAGAAAGTTCAATAATAGCAAAATCATATGAAAATAAGAAGTTCAAAATGGGACAATAAATCGACTCACATTATTGTTCAACTTAACAGCTCCTTCAAGTGATGCCCCGGTGTACATCTTGCAGAAATCAAACATCCCGTCAAACACAGGGCTGAAAGTAAATGTTTGTCTTTCATGTTAGGCTACAGTGGCATAAACTGAAATAAGTCATTATAACCAAAGAGTAACCCCTGACTTGCTTGCTTGCTTGTGTTCGTTGGCTTGAGCTCCAACGCAAAGTCCTGTATGTCGGATGAAGGCATCCTGTTGTCCAACATCAGTATGATGTCATACAGGACCTGAGGTTTGCGTGAGTATCCGTTGTCCCATGTCTGGCTTATTGGTGTGCAGACTGGTGGTTACTCGTCGTACAGGCAGTCACTCTCCGAAATGTTTGGCCTGCACATATACTAGTTCACTGCTCTATAATGTAATACTTGAGTCTCTCAATAGTACATGAGTCTCTCAGAACCAAACACAGGGCCAACAGTAATTGTTTGTTTAATGTAAGGTTACAGTCTCTTAGACTGAAATATGTCATGACAAGGAGGCTACCCCTGGCAGATTCTGTTAACCATTGGCCTTCACAATTAAACCAGGTCATTGCATTTAAAGTATACATTCACCACAGATTGTCAGAATCAAACATTCCATCCAACACAGGGGTGAAAGTAAATGTTTGTCTTTAATGTTGGGCTATATTTTCACAGACCGAAATATGTCATGATAATCAGGGAATAACCCCTGGCATATACTAGGTTATAGCACAATAAAGCAGTACCTGAGTCAGCAGAGATGTTCAGAGGGCTGACAGTAAATGCTTGTCTTTAATCTTAGGCTACAGTGTCATAGACTAAAATGTGATATGGTATCAAGATACTCCTTTGTTACAGGAGTGTGAATGAAGTGCCGGCCTTCACATATACTAGCTCATCGCATTATAAAGTAGTACTCGGAATTCTCAGAATCAAATATTCCACTCAGAACTGAAAGTAAATTGTCTCCTCCTCTCATTTCTACCCTGTATCCCCCTTGGGTCATAGACCCTCAACTAAATGACGCTAAGCCTTCTAATCTCTTGCCATCTTCTGCTTTTAATAAGTGTCTGTGTTTCATGTTAGACTACAGTGGGAGCCGCTGTAGCATTGTTGCTAAATCAGTGGTTCTCAACCTTTTTTGGCCCATGCCCCCCTTCACCATATTTTTAGAACGTCATTACCCCCCTTTCGTATTTCCTACTTAAAAATTTGGCCTGTGCCCCCCTTCACCATATTTTCAGAACGTCATTCCCCCCTTTTGTATTTCTTACCTACCCCCCCCCCCCCCCTTTTTTTTTTTACACATTATACGTAATAATGGAAGCACATACTAAAACAAGTCTAGATGTCCACATAAAATGTGATTTATGGGTCTACTTATTTTATAAAATGAATTTTAGAAGGGTGAGACGTACAGAACTGTAAAGTATGAAGGGAAAAACATCATCAAGTAATCGGTTCTTTTATTAACGCAATCTCTTGAAATAATCTTCATTCCCCCCTGGAAACCCTAAAATTCCCCCCTGGGGGGGAATTACCCACCGGTTGAGAATCACTGCACTAAATGCTTGCCTGCCGGTCAGTAGGTCAGGGTTTCAAATCTACATAGAGGCTAATTTTTTTTTTATGGCTTTGTTCCCAGGTTGACCCAGTCTAATATAGGTACCAGGAAATGCCTTGGTCAAATAAAGATGGTCAGCACAATACTTACCACAGCACCCACCGAGTGCCAACTGGTCTATAAAATATGGGTCTAGCACCATATGTTCAGTGTGCATATGGCATGTAAAAGGTTATACATACAGTGTCAAAGACTGAAATATGTCATGATACAAAGGTAATGCCAGAGTGTCAGTCAATAATGAGCAAGTGGATCTGTTGACTATACTAGCACCAGTAGTTGGAACAATCATGATGGACAAGGTGACATTTTGAAGGCCATCTATGTACAATTGCTCGCTGAAGACACAATAACAGATGAGACAATATACTTAAAGATACTTGAGTTTGGATGTAAGTGTAGTTCCAGCATAGGGGAATGTATGAGGGAACACATTTAATGTGTTTACAATGAGTATGTTACTGGAAGGGTCAACAGCTTCACCTTACATTTGCTGAGGGAGACTGAGGATCTACAGTTTGTCCAGAGTGCCAGGATGTCAAATCTTCTTCTTTATTCCTCTTTCGAGGAATCATTTACTGTCATTTGTCATTTACTGGCAATATAGTACCTTGCGGGTGAGGGCGGGTGAGACCTGGTCTGGTCTGGTTCGCAAGATCAGTCCCGTGTTTGGCTGTGTGAGGTGCACCCAATCGGGATCTTCCCAGCCGATGCAAGTTAGCGTGGTAGGTGTTTTGAGAATGTAACCGCAGAGCGAAGTCAAAGTCGTGGTTTGAGCGGACAAAAGAGCAATGTTTGTATGACCTTTCTACAAAGTCTTGTTAAACGCCCATGCTCTCTCGATGAGTAGTAGGCCTGCAGTCAGTAAGCTGGCATAGCTTTTCGATGAGCCTTGCCAGTGTAGCTTGAGAGCTCATCGGTAAGCGTCCAGTGGTTTTGCCTGTATCACCGGGTACTAAGGGAGTGCGCTGAGTGATTGCTACTCTTGGCTTGCGTGTGTGTGAATAGTCTGTTTGTGTGATAGATATCTGGTTGATCCTGCCAGTAGTCATATGCTTATCTTAAAGATTAAGCCATGCATGTCTAAGTTCACACTGTCTCATGGTGAAACCGTGAATGGCTCATTAAATCAGTTGAGGTTCCTTAGATGACAAGATCGTACTTGGATAACTGTGGCAATTCTAGAGCAAATACATGCTCACCAAGCTCCGACCCTTGCAGAAAGAGTGCTTTTATTAGTTCAAAACCAATCATCATTGCCCTTCACAGGGCTCTGTGTTCCCACCGGTGACTCTGGATAACTTTGTGCTGATCACATGGCCTTACAGTGCCAGCGACGCATCTTTCAAATGTCTGCCCTATCAAATGTCAATGGGCCTCCTTGGATGGCGGGTAATGCCCATGGACTGCCCCTGCCTTTCTTTGAGGGTTGACCATGAAGCCTTTGACCATTCTAACTTGACCAGCTGGGATGTGGACGACACCACAACAGTGAGACACCCAGGAAGGCTAACCCAGTCAACAAACGCCCGCCAAAGTCGGATGTGTTGGCCTCCTAAGGGCGCATAACCGGACACACCACAATTATATCTGAAAAAACACTCCAGATGAACGCAGAAGAAGAAGTACCTTGCGGTCTATGGCGGAGGGGGGGGTTCCCTTGAGCCTGAGGAATTAAGGCTGCGTGGCTAGTGCAGTCGCAGTGAACTGTGCAGGTTAGAGTTTTCTTTTTACCCCCGGAAAAGTGCGTCACACCTTGTGTTTTAAAGTTTAATGTGTCCAACTTCAACATCCTCATCAAGTGCCATGCCAAGCTATTAGTGCTTGGTCGTCCGCAAACAAGAGTTCTCTAATGGTTAGATTTGCAGATGGTTCCTCTTCTGTGTTCTCGTCATGTGGTATTCTTGCTGTCTCTGCTTGGCTGGTTTCTTTACATATGTTGTCTATATATGTTATGAACAAGAGAGGGGACAGGACACAACCTTGTCGTACTCCAGATCTTATGGTGAAGGGTTCTGAGTGTCCTCCAGTTGCTCTCACTATGCATTCACTGTTGTATAAACTTCTACATAGGTTTGTTAGATGTGTACTCACTCCATATTGTTTAAGGACTTGTAATATACAAGTAAATGGGAATATTCTTCAACAAGTGAATCGGTACAATTATCTCGGAACAGTCATAACATCTGATGGGAGATGCCTTGAAGAGATTAGAACAAGAATCGCCATGGCGAAAGTAGCCATTAGCAAGATGAAAAAAAATGACAAATGAAAATCGTAAATAGATTAGAGAAATTAGACGTAGAAAGTCAAAATTTTTTGGACATGTTATGAGAAGAAATGGATTGGAGAACTTAGTGACAACTGGCAAGATTGAAGGGAATCGAACGGATCAAGAGGAAGACCTAGAGGAAAAATACCTGGATGGCTTGGCCACATGTCATGGACGAGACAGGAACACTGAGTTGATCCACGACGCTGGTGATCGAGTGAAATGGTGAGTCATGACCGCCCACGCTTTCCGGCATGGCACATCATTGATTGCTTGATCTCTTGCCAAGTTTATGTTCAGTAATTTGCCATTGCTTTCTGAACGACCAGCACAGATACCAACGCGAAACCAAAGCAATGCAGCCTGCTGTCAAATCGCGCGCTGCTGTGTTTTGAACGCAGGTATACAGGAATTACGAATCACGTCCGCAACTCCTTCGCCACGGAGATCAGCAACAATTTTTTAACATAAACAAATTACCAAAACGGAACAAATTATTGGACCCAATGTAATTGCTTCCAGTTTGTTTTTTCCCCTAGCTTCAATATTCTTCAAAATGGTTAAAGTAATTCCATGGCAGATAATGTCGTATGAATACAAATTTCATGTATACTAGATCACTGCATTATTAAATGTGAAGACCAGTTCCATTCGTCTCTGCTGTTTTTTTTCCCCAGAGAAAACTCTGGGAGCTTTCTATAAGACCGGGTTGATTTCAAAGAGGTATAGTCACAAAAATCTTCCTCAAATGCAGATTGATCCCAGAACACTTTCCAAGTAGGCCAGTGGACTTTACACTATGCCACCATATTGGTTACAGAAGTAATAAAAGACCCATTTCAGCTGTTAGTGTTCCTATTAAGAAGACTCTTTTTCTTCATTGACTGTCCTCTTCTTCAGGTGCTTAGTCTCAAGCAAATATTGTGATTATGACTGTCCAATATTTTCTGTGATCTGATATATTAATGAAGTTGGCCATTTTTATATTATTTGTAGTCCAATACAGATTTCGGCACTCTTCCGACAGACGGGTCTATATAGTTCTGCAGTGAATAATTTTATATAACTAACACTAACCCTAACCCTAATCACTTATTCACTGCAGAACTATTTAGACCCGTCTGTCGGAAGAGTGCCCAGATTTCTATATACATGGATACCTTAATTTTAGCAAATAGTTAATGTCCCTATTCCACCTCTTTTGCTGAAAGATTCATTAGTCGCAGTTCCAACATCACGGCAACAGGTCACCCCATAATGCTCTATTCCTGTGACAGCAAACATCACACAAAAAGCTCCTCACTGTCCTGTGTGAAAAGTGGACCAGCAATAGTCCCGACAAAACCAACAGCATGCACACGCATATAAAAGCATGCATAAGGCCCTGCCAGAATGCCAACACAACAGCCCGCCTCTAGAATTACAGTTCATCGTTGATGGAAGCAGCAGTCACTAGACAAATCTGCAGTTATACACTCCATTAATTTCATTTGTCGTTCCTTATGGTTGTGATGAATAATCTAGTAGCATGTGCAGCTGTCAATACACAGTCTTTATATTCTTCTCTGTCCATGATATTGGCATCATCCTTCTCAAGAACCATATCTTTGTTGCCTCCAGTTTCCATAGAAATTATAAATAACTAACTACAAAATGGAATATAACAATAAACAAGAACTTACCAATCTTCTCCGACATTATATAAAGACAGGTATTTTGTGAAGTTCTGAACATTTTGTGGTGTGACTGAACTTAAAAACTGTATATAATCATCAGAATGAAAGCGGCACATATCTCGCTCAGTTGCCTGGTAGGGACGATACAACTGTGGAGCAAACACAGAAAACGTGCACAAGTTATAATGTAACAATCGCCATTTTCAAATTCACTGTCCTAATGTTTTCAACTAGTCAGAGAAAAAAATGGGCCTATTGATGCAGAGAATGTTTCAAAACACATTTCACTTTTGTTCAGATGCATTTACCGTAGGTTACTGTGTTCTTACCATATACAGTTTGCACCAACTGGATCACAGCAAAGAGCTTTGTCACTTCCTATGCTCAAGAAGCAGTTTCTCACTAAAGTATGGACATATGTGTTCAGTTGGGTCAATAAAAGACAGAAGAAAGAAGACGAGGAGAAGAACAAGCAGTGAAGATTGGATAGATATGATCACCAATGTCTCCTCCTAATCAGACACCGGATGATGAAGATTTACTATCGTTGGTGTCCACTAGAAGATTTTCAAAACTCAGGGTCACTCATCTTTGCTAATGTCAGGCTTGCTAATGTAGGTTGTTTATTTAATTAGATCTCCACTAAATTTTTAAAACACTTTGCCTTGCCCCCAGATATTAGAGACTGGAAACATAACGACTTAGCCACCCACCTCTTAAATAATACAACACCAATAGGATGGTATCACACCATATAGTTATTTAGTTGTATAAACTCAATCTTGCAGCAAGCACAAAAGGAAGCTTCTGATCATCAGAAGAGTCCCATGTCTACAAAATTCTTGGTCATCTTATCTGTTTACACTCTCGGGTGCATGAACCCACTTGAGTTGTGATTCGCAGGTGTCTTTCTCCTACTGTGTATCTACTCATTCATAACTTGATAGTGCATAGCTGATGGAAAATGTCCCCTTATTTTTCCATAATGTGAGCCTACCAAACGTCCTGCACTCAGGAACACAAACATCATGTACTTGTGCATCATGACCTGGTTTCTTCTCATGACACCTTTCAACTTAGCTCAGAGAAAGCTAGCTTCTTTCCCTCAGCCTTCAGCCTGTCACATGATATGGTGAATTAAGTTATACCAAGAAGCAAGAATGATTACCTTCATTTTCTTGTGCAATCCATAGCGCAGAACCAGGCTGTGAGTAAGTGAGATTCTGTGAGGTTTCATGGGGTGCCCAGGGCCTACACAACAAGTAGCATTAAATAAGACATGCATGTGTGTATGTGTGTGTTTTGTTTGCACACGACCATTATGATAATAACCACCTGTAAACAATATGAGCTATGTCATAACACACAAAACACGAGCAGAATCAACTAAGCTAGTGGAGGTCAGTATGGACGAATGAACAAGAGTGATCGCTCTAACATTTCTGATGTACTGATGCCAATCCCTACACTGGTCAGTTGGATGAAAACGTTGACTTCTCGACCCTTGACACTGGTAAAAGAGAAAGCTAATCCACATGCAAAAATGAGCCTGAAGTAGTAGCACATGTATGAACTACGCTTGAGTTCAAAGCCAATGACCATACACACAAACAAACTAGCTGGCGATGATGCTGGGTTAAACTACAACATCATTTAACTATTTATTTATTTGGTTGTTTCGGGATTTGAGGTTTGAAGATTGAGCAAACCCACTACTGGCAATGCTTATCGTGTTCCAGTACGAACCAAGGACTTTGTCCACGTCTGATCTGACATTTCACATCACATCTGACATGGACAAGGCCCTAGGTTTGTACTGGAATACAATCACTGTTGCTAGTAGTGGGTTGTGCTCAATCTTCAATAATTACTATATCAAATATTAATTTACACACACAATATTTTGGACCATCTCCATAGGTTTCATAGGTTCTGCACCTTGCTTTACTATAAACCAACACACCAACACTCACATGCTTTTTTTTTCTCTACACCTCCTTCCATCATCCCTCTGGCAAGGATTTTATTCCATTCCCTAAATTGCTTGATTTCAACAATTATGTGAAGACAAGGATGACTTCCATTATAAAGCTCATGAAATGTTTTCTTTCCATCTTTGTGGCTATCCTGAAGATATATAGCCAACATCTTTTGCTACTTCCAGTCTATTAGTCTCTCTTCCAAGTTGAAACAGTGGAACCACAGACCTATCCTTTCTCTTACTTCTCATCCCCACAACATTGCTGCTAATAATATCCTCCTCAAGCACGTTTCCATCATCTATGCTGACCCTAGCACTCACAGTTTTGTCAGAGGTCCCACTACTGGCATGCAGGTGTAATCATAATCTCAAGGACATACATACTAATCAAGAACCTTCTGAGTCCAATTCAAGCACTGTGGCTTGATGTAAGACCTATCCGGCACTCTTCTGAACGACAGTCCCAAATTATTTAGTGTAAAAAGCATCCCTTATAAGACCTCATAAGGTCATTTCCGGGGCGATGTGTTGTCAATCACTTACGTTTGAGAGTATCGTCATCTGCTAGACACTAGACCGATCAACATTTGAGTGTGTAGCAGACTGCTAGACCGATTGATGGATACAATAAAGGTTTATGGGCCCGGAGGACCCTCAATGTACTTGGAGTGTATATCCATATCTTGTGCTACCAACGACAATGAGGGCCCTCCGGGCCCAGACACATTTATTGTATCCATCGATCAGTCTAGCAGTCCTTGACACACTGAACCGGAAGTGATTGACAACACATTCAATGCTCGTTCAATTTGTTTTCCCCTCAGATATATCAATACAAGAGTTTAGAACATGTTTTCCGACAGTGTTTACAACTTTTGTGCCACAATTTCCACATATAACTGTGAAATATTATTGGTATTTACATTTTCTCAGTTCTATATTTTAGTTCATAGTTCGTATTTTTTTTATTATATCAGCTAATGAGGACCTGTAAGGGATGCTTTTTACGCTAAATAATTTGGGACCGTCGTTTGGAAGAGTGCCACCTATCCTAATGTGCTTCACTATTAATGGCATTTCCCAGTGACACTTTCTACATCCATGAAGGGTTCTCCTGCATGAACCGCACTGTCATTAATGACATCATTTGCAAAAGGTGTGCTATTAAATACAAATACAATATACCCAATGTGAATTTCTTTGTTCTGTACCCATTTTGATGATTTTGCACTCATTACTTTTCACTAGCCAAGACGGATCAATATCACAATTTCTGCTTCTAAATTAATGAAATTTTAATACAGTACCTACAACGTACGGGAACCCTAACCCACCCCCATCTCTCTCTCTCTCTCTCTCTCTCTCTCTCTCTCTCTCTCTCTCTCTCTCTCTCTCTCTCTTTTCTTTACTATCGATATTAGGTTACGATGTAGTTGCTTACTTAATAATAAATATACTATTCTAATAATAACAAACAAACAAAAACACAATAAACATCACCATAATGGAAGTTTCCAACGTCGGGATCATAAAAATATGCAACCGTCGACATTCTATTAGGAAAGTGTGTACATTAATCTAACAGTGGAACTAATAATTCTAAAGTCCGTAGATACAGTCCAATTGCCAATTGTTTATGTGAGGCGTCGTTCTTTTTGGTCTGGTCCATATTTTTAGCGTCTTGAAAAACAGAGTCGCCTCCTCCTCTCGGTCAATAGGTCGCGGCAAATGGTCAACCCTAAAATGCTCCGTTCTTGTGCCAGTGAATTTAACACAAAATGCCCTCACTGTCCCATATACCCCCTGCGAGAGATATCCATTTAATGTTTATTGATCCCATCGTATCATAACTGTGAGGCTTACGATAAACAGCGTTCGTTGGTCATATATTGCTAATTTTTTTTTTTTTTAATTCGCATAGGCCTATCCTTTTACAGGACATGGCTGTCAACAGCAGCATCTTTCAGCTGTCTGTTGATTTCTTGGCAAGATTACGCTCAGTAGTTTGCCATTGCTTTCTGAGCAGCCGGCTCAGTTATCCCGCAAGTCACCAGCGGGGGACGAACCGCTCCCAGTTCTCACCCGCTACGAGACTCTGCGTGATAAACGGGATTACGGAGAAAGTGGTGTAACCCCTCGGTCAGAGAGACCGGCATATTGCTAATTGAGACACTGGAAGTCACCATGATGACTGGAAAGATCATTGGGAGAAGAGGAAGTCGGATTTTTTTAAATGGTGCTGGGGGCACTTAAACGGCGGCGTGGGGGGGGGGGGGTGAATTCCATCAGCAGAGTTGATGCCAGAATGCACAGAACCGAGATCTGTGGAGAAACATGAACACCTACGTCAGTAGGCAGGGCTCATAATTATGATTTCCATGATCGCACTTGGTTAAAGTCAATCAAAGAGAAATGAACACTTGTGGATGAAACAAATACAAAGGCAATACATAGAAATATTTCTTTGGTGAAATGGGAAAGTGATTATGATCCACTACTCTACTCTTAATCAATGGGTTTCACCGTAGATTTTATATCATTCCATTCTGTCAAACCCACTCAGCTTTCTCTTCCGACGCTTGTTCCGTGTCTTATTTATGAACTAGACTACAGACCGTTCTAAGTTAGCATGAGAAATAACTCACAGATGGAAAGAAGTAAAAATCAACACATGCGAGATGAGATGCCTGAGGAGAGCTGCAAACTTAACAATCCGAGACCGAGTAAGAAATGCCGTTATCAGACAGACAGTGGAATCAACACCTTGTGTCACATTTATTGAAAGACAGAAGATCAAGTGGTTTGGCCATGATGTTAGAATGCAACACCAACAACTACCATCACTGGCCTTACATCAAAGATAATCTGCGACGAGACCAAAAGGACGTCGAAGAAGAAAATGGATTGACGACATCAAAAGACATTGTAAAATCACACGGAATGACACTATCCAGTACCGTCCACCAGGCGCCGAAGCGCAAATTATTCCTCCCTACGACGCTTGACTGCATAAGTGGAAGATGATGATGATGATGATGATGATGATGATGATGATGATGATGATGATGATGATGATGATGATGATGATGATGATGATGATGATGATGATGAAAGAAGTAAAGATTAGAAGACACGTTAGAAAATATAAAAATTTGAAAGATATAGTTGCTTCGGCGATTCGCTCTTATCATTTGAATGCGGTAGATTCGAATATCCATGTTCTCACAGTAGTTTTTATTATCATATTGTCTAGTGTTCTCTAATATCTACTTCTTTCTTCTGCTTCTATGAGTGCCAATTAGTATCTGTTTATTTATTTCTCATGCTATTTTAGTGATTCTCCAACATTTGATATTACGGTGTATGATTTATTCTGTTAGCCCATCATATTTTTTTTTTAATTCGTAGATCTCTCTCCCTCTCTCCCTTCTCTCTCTCTTTCCGTATCCCTCCCTCCTCTCTCTTTCCATTTCTCTCCCTCCTCTCTCTCCACTCTCTCTTCCTCCCCCCCCTCTCTCTCATTCTCTCTCTCTCTCTCTCTCTCTCTCTCTCTCTCTCTCTCTCTCTCCTCTCGTTCACTTCTCTCTTCTCTTCTCTTCTCTTCTCTTCTCTTCTCTTCTCATCTCTTCTCTTCTCTCCCTACTCTCTCTCTCCCTACTCTCTCTATCTCTCTCTCTGTCTCTCTCTCTCTCTCTCTCTCTCTCTCTCTCTCTCTCTCTCTCTCTCTCTCTCTCTCTCTCTCTCTCTCTCTCTCTCTCTCTTTATTGCAACTTTTTCCATACTCTCTAGTTTCTCTGTCGAGATCTTCGGAATGTATTCAGAATGCCACTTTTCCATCCTCAATGGGGTTATGAGCCTGTCTAGCGTTACCATGACAAAACATCGAGTAAACATTTACAATCCAGCGAGAAAACTCTATGAAAGTCAGCGTTATAATATCCCAGTACCAGTTTCATTGGAGACAAATAAAAGGGATAATGACATTCTCACATCACCCTCTTTGGACAACAATCACTTTCAGATTGATATCAGAACTGTGGCCGAATCCGCCACAGGATCATTAATCTGAGCCTGGCGATGGACCCTAATATAACTTCTCTTCTGAGGTTTAACTGGGTATGAGTGATGGGAAAATGGTTAAGACATTCACACACGTAATTCCAATTTATACTGCCTATTCTCAAGCCGACAGGCCCTACTGAATGAAACGTATTTAGGACTGCCAACTGTCATCGAGCATGGGTGCAATTCCAGACAAGTCGGCGCCATAAAACTAGCATTTCGGATGAATTAGCCTCCTAAACGTGTGTGATACCCGCTCACCAGAGGGTAACTGCAGACCTGGTGGTAGTCATCGGTCATTTTTCCATTCAATCAATCAATCAATCAATCAATTAAGTGCCGTCTCTGCAATGGAGGTTGGCTGCAATGGATCTCTAACACCGTCTGTCTCTCGCCTAGACTGTACATTCTGTCAGGCTGATGTTCGGTTTTCCCTTTTCCCTTT
>JACEFZ010019386.1:0-37079 GCA_014155875.1 Cepaea nemoralis
TTTGACCCCATGTGGCACAAGGTTTGATCTCACAGTTGTTAATAATATTTCTACACCAGGTACATCGCAAGGTACCATAGGCAGTTGATGACAGGTTTTTGACAATTAAGTAAAGGACAAAATTTAAAATGGTATGACAGAATCATCCAAGTCAAACTCATAGAGAGAACTAGACAAATCATAATGAATCAAGAGGTGAAGAAGAAATGACACAGGTGATGGATACGATACACATTGAGAAAAACTGAGAAAAGCACAACTAGAAAGACCTTTGCCTGGAATACACAGGACACAAGATATAGAGGAAGACATAAGAACATAGAGAGAGAAGAAACATACAGACAGAAATGAATAGTATGAGGAAGGCATGCACGGAGCTATGTGGGATAGCTAAGAATACGACAGCTTACAGTGGGTTGGTTGAAGGGCTATGCCAATGAGGGATAAAGGATGAGATAAAAAGAAACACAGTTGTGTTTGTTAATCCTACCTTGGCAAATTGTGCGGATCCACTCGCCACAATCATCTCTGCAACTCAGAAAATGAATGTAAAAATGCGGTTATCTTTTAATCCTGTGCTCAACTCAAAAGAGCACTAATTCTGCAATGAAAAAACAAACAATCAAGTTGTACAATCCTATAATGAAAAGAACACCATGGACAGATAAAAAGCACAATGAAGATATCTTCAAAGAAGTCAACTCATACAGAGAACTGGTTTCGTCACCAAGCAGCTGGTCCTTTACAGAACATCTCTCCCATCACATCCACTGATAACCTCTCCATCTCTGGCCTGTTTCCTGCCCCAAAAACCCCTTATGCCCGAGGTGTCTGCAACATCCTGTGCCCATTTTAGTGCCCCCTGGCTCTTTCTCCAGGAACCAGGCCTCCCATAACTGTTCTCTCCCAGCCTTAGTGATTTTAACCGAAAACTCTTTCAATACTTAATCCATACCGACTATATGCAACCATAATTCATTTACGGGTATAATTGATCAGTAAATTGTTCATTATATTGTTTAACTATAATTGTTCACTATATATGTGTGTGCGTGTGGGGAGCGAGAGAGAAAAGAGAGAGAGAGAGAGTGGGTGTCAGTGAGAGGGAGAGAGTGAATGCGTGTGTGCGCACGTGCATGCGTGGTGTGGAGAGAGTGATTGAGCGAGAAATGGTGGGGGAATGTGTCAGTGCATGCATTCGTACGTGTATGTGTGAGAGTGAGTGAGGGAGTGTATGCGTGCGTGCATGCGTTCATGTGTATGTGTGAGAGAGTGTGATTGAGAGAGTGAGTATGTGTGTGTGTTGTGAAGGATTGTGTGTTAGAGAGTGAGACAGTGGAGGTTGATGTGTTAGTGTGTGTGTGTGTGTGAGCGCGCGCATGCGTGTGAGTGTGTGTATATGAAAGAATACAGAGAGAGAGAGAGAGAGAGAGAGAGAGAGAGAGAGAGAGAGAGAGAGAGAGAGAGAGAGAGAGAGAGAGAGAAAGAGAGAGCTGAGCAGATGCATGTCATGTAACACGCATGTTATGTAACACGCGAATCCATATGTTTGTGTATTCTCATCTGTCATATTATCAGTTAAATACCATTTGATTTTATCATGCATAATATAAACTCATGTTCATTACTGTAGTTTGAGTGAGTGAGTCAGTGAGTGTGAATGAGAGACAGAACGAGTGAGCGTGAGAGTGAATGAGTGAGCGGGAGAGTGAATGAGTGAACGGGAAAGTGAATGAGTGAGCGGGTGAGTGAATGAGTGAGCGTGAGAGTGAATGAGCGGGAGAGTGAATGAATGAGCGGAAGAGTGAATGTGTGAGAGTGAATGTGTGTGTGTGTGTGTGAGAGAGAGAGAGAGAGAGAGAGAGAGAGAGAGAGAGAGAGAGAGAGAGAGAGAGAGAGAGAGAGAGAGAGAGAGAGAGAGAGAGAGAGAGAGAGCATCACTATTTTTACGTCACATAGCATTTTATGTACACATTTTTCTCCATGTTTAACATTTTTATGAGACTGCTCATGACAAGTGTCCAGTGTATGTGTGTGAGTAAAGTGTGGGAGTTTGTTCATACTAGTTTCAATACTAACGTGAGACATTTTGTATGTGTCTAGATGTGAGGAAGTGTGAGTGTATGTGGAGGATGTGTGGGTGGGGGTATGCATTTGGATGGGTTGGGGTGTGTGGGTTTTGGTGGGTAGTGGTATTTGTGGGTGTTGGTGGGATGTGTGGATGGATGTGTGGGGGTGAAAGTAGGGGTGTTGGAATGGGTGTGGGGGATGTGTGTATGGGTGGAGGATATGTGTATGGGACGGATGCAGGGGATGTGTGTTTATGTGGGTGGAGATGTGTGGATGGTTTGAGGAAGTATGTGTGGGAGGCGGGTTGTGTGGCTAGGGGATTGTGTTGGGTGGATTTGGGATGGAAGGGCGGGTGGGGAGAAGTGCATGGTGTGTGGGTTTGAGATATGTGTGCGGTGTGTTGGTGGGGGATGTGTGAATGATGTGTGGGTGGAGGGTATGTTTGTGGTGGTATGGGTGGAGGATAGTGTGTGGTGTGGGGATGTGTGTGATGGGTGTGGGGAATGTGCGTATGGGTGGGGGTATATGTGTGGGTGAGCAGGGGATTGTGGTGGTTGGGGGAAGTATGTGGGGGAGTGTGGGTGGGAGATGTGTGTAGTGTGGATGGGGAATGTGTGGGTGGGGGGTGTGAGTGGCTTAGGGATGTGTAGGTGGGTGAGGGAGTTGTATGTGTCGGGGTGGGGATGTGTAGAGTGGGTGGAGGATGTGTGTGGGGGTAGGGGTATTGTGATTCGAGAGATGTTTGGTTGGGAGTGGGTGGGTGGGGGTGTGTGGGTGCGTAGTGGAGGATGTATGCGTGAGTGAGTGTGTGTTGGTGGACGGGTAGGGAATGCGTGTGTGGGTGGGGAGAGGTGTGTGGTGTGTTGGTTGGTGATATTGTGTGGGTGAGGTATGTGTGTGTGGGTGGGGGATTTTGTGGTGTGTGAGTGGGGGTATGTGGGGTGGATGGGTAAGGGTATCTGTGTGGGTGTGGGTGGGAATATTGTGTGGTATCTGGGTGGGGGATATGTGTGTGGTGTGTAAGTGGGGATGTGTTGGTGAGGGATATGTGTGTGTGTCGTGCGTGGGTTGGGAATAGTGCGTGGTAGGGGGTGTATGTGATGTGCGGGTGGGGGATTGTGTGGTGGGGGATTAGGTTAAGGCATGTGTGGGTGGGTGGAAGTTGTATGTGTGGGTGGTGGGGTGTGTGTGAGTGGATTGGGGATGTATGTGTGGTTAGGGAGATGTGTGTGTGTGTGTGGGGGGGGGGGGGTAGGGACATGTCAGTTGGTGGGGATGTGTGTGTATGGTTTGGGGATGTGTGAGTGGATGTGCGATGTGTGGGTTGGTGGGGGATTGTGTGTGTGGGTGGGGAATATGTTGTGGATGGAGATGTGGCTGGGGGATTGGTGGTTTGAGGTGTGGGTGGGGAGAGGATGTGTGGGGTAGGATGTGGATGGGCGTGGGATGTGTGGGTTGGTGGAGGAATGTTTGTGGGTGGCGAGTGTGTTTTGGTTGGGGGATCAGGTGAGCGGCAGTGTGTGTGGATGGGGGATGTGCGGGAGGGGGATGGGTCGGTTGGTGGGGTATGTATGTGTCCCTTGGTGTGCGTGTGTGTCGGTAGGTGGGGGTGTTTATGTGTCCCTTGGTGCGCGTGTGTGTGGGTAGGTGGGGGTGTGGGTGGGGTGATGTATGGATAGGTGGGAGATGGGCCTCATAACATGGTAATTAGCCTTGTTTATGTTTACAACATTCATTTCACAATGTTTATTTTTCTTCCTATGTAAATGTATAATGCTCTTGATGAACGAAAGACGAGTGATTGGAAGGGCCGAATGTAAGACGGGCCTGCGCGCCCAATTTGTGACCCTAATAAAGTTGATTTAAGTTGATTTGATTTAATATGGTTTCACAGTATTTTAGTTTCCCAGACATGATAATGTTCATGAATCGGTTGTCTTCGGTGTTCACATTTGGTAGAACTCCAATGTTTCTTTTCTCTTTTTTGGTCAAACGATATGCTAAGAACTTTTCTGTAACATTTAAGCTCAAAGGCCCCAATTTTATTCTCTAGTCCATGATTCACAATGATACTTTGCCACAAGAATGATGCATGTTCTCATGGATATTTCTTGAACTCGTTTTGCTGGTGTTGTACCAGAAGGTCTTAATACTGTTTAACCTCTACTGTGGCCAGCTTGCATCTCACTTCTTTATAATAGTCCTCACTGATGTTGAAAATGGAGAAAAAAATATTCAAAATATGCCACGACAACGGAAAGTTAGAGGGCAAAGAGACAGGAGGAACTGAGAAGAAGATGCTGGACAGTCTGATATCATGCTGGGAGGAACATTGCTATCAGAAATGATTGGCAGTACATGAGACAGTCACTGTGGCCACACATGATCACCAACAGCACACAGCATGAACTATAAGATGAAAAAAACAATGGTTAACTACACTGTAAAAGTGATCCCATGACAGATGTTTGCCGGAATAGTTTACAGTATTCAGCATTCAAATTAACTATGGCCATGGCATCAACAGTAGGGTGATCAGATTCCTTCCTCACTGGGGGCTGAGTGGTCTCGAGGTATGGTGTCCGCCTCAAGTGCTGGAGGTCCTGGGTTCAAGCCCTGGCAAGGACCGAGAATTTTCACAGTGACTTCTAGTAATAAAATGTCCCCTGGTTTCTGGGTAGTGAGATCAGACGCCCGTGTGTATTGTTGCGCACGGTAAAATATCCCATGGCAGTTGAAAAACGAAAAAAGAGTAGCCATAACAGCGCTGCCCGGGCAAAAATTTCTAGTTAAAAATCTACTCAAAGTATTTCAGGATCCTCGCTGGTGCTACAGAGTTCGTGCACTGAGCTGAGATTCTCCGGACTCAGACTTGAGTTAGGAGTAGAACGGAGCACTTATGGATTACAACCGTGTGCCGTGATGTTGATCCATCGACTAAACAAAACTTCCCTCCTCACTGCCCTACTGCTACAAATATTCTATGGTGCCCATATGATGATCCCTGCTTCTGCTTCTTCATCTACTGCCTTTTATCACTCAGTGAAGCCAACTCTGTGGCGAAGAGGTTATGGACACAATTCGTAATCCCTCATACCAAGTTCAAACACAGCTGCGGGCAATTTGGGAGCAGACCGTCTTGCACTGAATTTCATACACTGGTATGAGTGCCGGTTGTTCAGTAAACTTGTCAATAAATCATAAATAGCCAAAAAAAAGCTGTGGTTGACTGCAACATCCTGCATCCAATATGCAACTAATTTAACTTCTGCGTACTATAGTATGTCCACATTTGTTTGCCTTCATTCACGATCAATTATTTTGAAAACTGTCTGTTGCATCGTTATGAAATTTTTCCAGCCAAGGAATATGTCTTTGATAGGTCCAAAAACAACTTTAATCATTGAAAGCGGCGACATTCCTTTGATGTTTTGCTGAACAACTAGTGATTTCTCGTTAACAAAAATTATTTTACGGTAATGGGAGACCTGTCAATTCTGATGACACACAAAGGCGTATCCGGATTCGTATGGGAGTGGGTGCAATGAAAGAAATAGCTTAAAATCGACAGGGTCGGCTGCATTGCACCAGGTTTTTATCCCATATGGCTCAGTTTCTTTCCGCAGCGCGGAAAGCGTCGCACAAAGCACAAACTCCGTAGTTCCAGCGACGACCCTCGGGAGTCTCTGAAAAAATGCACCCGTGAAATGAAGGACGCGGCCCGGAATCGAACATACAACCTTTGGAGGCCTGAGTCAGACGGCTTGACCACTTCACCACGGAGATTCCTGAGAGGGGTGCAATGTGTAATATTAGTAAAGACAGAGAATTTACAGAGGCACGGGGTAATAATTTGTAAATTAACAGGAAAGTAGAAGGAATATATGTCTTACCTTATTTTTCATTTCCTTCTTGTTTCTTCAGCTGATGCTGATGCTGTAATGTTTAGGGCCTGCAATTCGTCTGAATAGTTGGAGCAAAATATCCCAGTGAGTGAGTACGACAGGGCATAGCGGCTATTACCGGCCGATCGCTTAAAACGAGCGGAGCGTCGATTCCGGCCGATACTATTATGCATTGTAAAAAACGCGATCTCTCGGCTTTCCGACACTTCCAACGGCTACTTTCACTTTCGCCGATAGCTTGAAAACGTGGCCGCCATTTGTAAACGTGCTACAATGAATTTGAAACGGACTTTTTTGATAGCTTTCGGGATTTTTTAAACTGTTTTTCAAAATGGATTTCGGCGATTCTTCAAGTGATAGCCTAGATTTCGCTCTGTTCAATTTAAATAACATTAAAGGGCACGAAGTTGATTATTAATCGGAGCTAGATATCAGTGCAAAGCGTTACTTTGCATTAGCAGTCGTGAGTCGGACTTTAAAGAAAGTGATTATGATTCTGAAAATGTGTTTGTAAATTGCCGTATAGATGACGGAAAATCACAAACAACATGCCGCATTTCGTAAATATTTGTGTTCATATATGGATTACCGCAACAATCATGTGAGTAACATATTCTGCATGCTTTTCCCTTCATTGTGTTGTTTATTTAACTAAAATCGATTGACTACCACCTTATTTGTGATGTTTTTACTAACGCGACCCAAAATTTTACAGATCCTGAAAAAATCTTGCCCGTTCAGGGCTACAAAACGGACAAGCGTCTGCCCTGTAAGGGTTAAGGTCTGCGATCTGCTCAGACCTTAATCTGTGTCGGACGATTCCAGTAGGTTGATGATTGCTTTTGGTTGCATAAAATTCAATCCATCCTTTCTCCAATAGTCCTCTTCCTCTTCAACACATGGTCCTGATGTTTTTTTCCAGTAACTTTTATCAATATTAATAGCGCGGACAGACAGACAGACAAGACAGACAGACAGACAGACAGAAAGGTAGGTAGGTAGGTAGCAGAAAGGTAGGTGGGTGGGTGGGTGGGTGGATGGCTGGCTGACTGGGTGGGTGGGCCAACCGGCAGATAGATAGATAGATAGATAGATAGATAGATAGATAGATAGATCCCCGCCAGAAGCCGGGCCTTGTCAGCTAGTTTATTTATTTAATCACGTTTCATGAAGAGACTTTTGGAGACACCTCTGAATCTTCGCACAATTTGTTTCAAAACGGAAATCACGTGAAAATTTTAAAAAAATGCAGGGGCGTGTCTTGGTGAAGATGTAATACTGTTAAAATCATGGACGTAATCTCTAAGTCATAATTAATATACCGCATATAAACTAACATTGAAATCTGCGGTAAAATCTCCAGAACAAAATTTTTTGTTGGGTGGACATAATGATAAGGTTATATACTAAATCTCATCATTTTCCCTCAGTTGGTTACTGAGATATTGAATTTTATATTGAGGCAACCAAAAAAAAAAAAACACACTATAGCTACTTTCTTTCTCCAACTGCTACCAAATTAACGCAGGGAGTGAAGGGACACACTCTTTCACAATCTTTGTACTTTCACTTCTAGTAATATTTCTTTCAGTTCATCCTCTAAAAACTTGGGACAAAGAGCTTCCTGCTTCTACTTCTTCATCTGCTGCCTGGTATCACCCAGAGAAACATCTCAAGTCAAGCATTCCCATCTTTGCCATCATCCTGTGGCTCCTTACATTTCTCCCCATTTTATTCATCTTTATCTCTAATTGACTGCTATAATGAAAATAATAACAAAATACACTGCTAATAGGAAAATGATGACATCCACTGCTATAATGAAAATAATAATAATCTTATTTATTTCTAACATAATGACATCTACTGCCATAATGTGTTATAAATGAAAAAAAAATAATAATCTTATTTATTTATATATTGAAAATAATGATAACCATATCTACAATGAAAATAATAATGATACACATTTATACAATAAAGATAATGATAACCATTTCTATAATGAAAATAATAGCATTAGTCCTTTCTATAATAAAAATAATGATACCTATTGCTATAAGGAAAATACTAACGATTCCCACTGCTGTAATTAAATGATTAAAAATCCTACTGCTCTAGGAGAAATAATAAAATATCGATTGCTATTAGGAAAATAATAATGAATCCCAATTCTATAAAGAAAATAATAGATACTTGTTGCAATAAGGGAACAAACAATTGTCAAGCCATTACCCTCTTAGGACAACAATCACCATCAATTTAATAACTTGTGTGGGTGAAACCATGGTCAGCCGTTATGTGTGGCTGATTCAGTCACAATCTGAGCTAGAGATGGACCCTGATATACCTTCTCTTTGAGGTTGAACGGGGTAGGGGTTATGTATAATGGAAACAGACAAGAAACAGAGGAGACTAACCTGTCACTCTCCACGGCCTGGATCATGTACATGTCCTTCCTGTTTATAGAGCCCTTAAAGGTCTTGCTCTGAGACAAGAAATCAACAGGGAATCACCAGAGATGCAGACACATGAAGACAACACATTCACTAGAGGCTCCTTTTTCATGTCATGAGGTGGAAGTTAGCATGGCCGAATGGATAGAGTGCTTGTTCTTAAACTTCCAGTGTGCTGATGCTTTGGTAGGGGGTTCAACCCCTACACTGGTCAGTTGGACTCAAATGTTAACTTCTCATCCTTGACTGTCATTTACTGCCTATAGTACCTTGCGGTGCAGGACAGGGGGGGTGTTGAGTCCTGAGAAATTTAGGCTGCATGGCTAGTGCAGTCGCCGTGAACTGTGCAGGTTAGAGTTTTCTTTTTGCCCTGGACCGAGGATTCGAACCTGGGTCTCCCAAAGGAGAGCCTGGCTAGCGGATGTAAATTACATGTACTTCTGAGGTCGGAGTGGGTTTGTTTGATGGTGAGGGATACAGGTAATAGGGAAAGCTAATCCACAGGCAAAGTTCAGCCTATTACTGCTAGAAGTAGCGCGTATGCACTATGCTTGAGTTCAAAGTGAGCGAGCGCAAAAAAGAAGATGTCACGAGGTGTACTAGGTATATGGTGACAACCCGTAATTGTTTATAGTTCAATCAAAACTGGATGGGGGATGAGGATACTTCCTGATAACCATTTTAAACTCCCTGTGCACTGATGTGCGCTAGTGGGAACATTCCTACATCGGTCAGCTGGCCTTCAACTTTGACTTCTCATTCAGAAAGCACTGGCAATCTACTGAACATAAAATTGATCAGTAAATCAACCTGAGTTTGGGTTCATTGTAAAAGTCCTGCAAAGAGCAGCAACATTTGAACCCATTTTGGGTTGGATTGACCTGGAAGTTTTCTCTCTCTCTCTCTCTCTCTCTCATTATGTTCCTCTTGTACCTTGTGGTGTCATGGTGAAATATAAACAGCAGGAGAGTGCCCGATTATGGCTGCATGTATCAACATTCCATGGACTCAGTTATTCCCTGCGTCGTGGTCAGGCTCTTCCTCTGCTTCCCTCTGATCTGTACATCATTGCTTGTTATGTTATACTGTAAGTTGGTAACCTACTTGCAATGGCCAAACCATTTGACTTACTGCCTTCTAATAAATCTAGCGCAACTTTAGACCTTCATTTCTGATCTTATCTCTTTTTGATACATTGAGTATTCTTCTCAGGAATCTCATTTCTGTTGTGATTTTTCTTTCTCTTTTTCTGCCATGTCCAGGTTTGGCATTGATAACATTGAGTTGGTAGGAAGATTGTGTTGTAAAGTGCTTTCTTAGTAGTTATTGATACATGTTTGTTCTTTAGTATTGATGCCATGATATTATACTTCCTAGGTAACTTGAACTCTTTACTTGTTCCAAGGGATGTTCATTTAGGTGAATCGTTGTTGCTTTTTCTTTTTTAGTTAGTCATTAACTCTGTTTTACTTGCGCTAATTTTGATGTTATATTCCCTACACATTTCATTTAGACTATTCACGTGGTCTTGTAATTTAGCTTCTGATTTGCTCAGGACAGTTTAAAAATAACATCCACCTGGATGGAGATTTGAAGACATGACCACAGGCTGGTAGACAAATGTGCTCGTAACTGCACCACAGTGGCACCAAAAACATGGATAAGCAATGTAATCTAACACATGAACAGCAATCTGTATTATAATATACTGTTAGAAATGTATAGCTAACACTGTAATCTAATACAATAACAGCAATCTATAGTATAACATAATGACAGAGAGAGAGAGAGAGAGAGCAAGAGGGAAGAAAGGAATGAGGGAGTGAGACAGAGAGTAAGAAAAAAAAAAGAGAGAGAGAGAGAGAGAGAGAGAGAGAGAGAGAAAAGGAGAGAGAGAGAAATATGTCTACTGCACTGAACCACTACAAAACCAACAAAAACAATGAGAAGAGAGACTACAAAAGAGAAACAAAACAATGAACACAAGAAAGACAACCAACCTTTTCATTCTGGTAATAAGTCAGAGCCCCGTGTTCAAGGATACACCAGCGCTTTTCCCAGCCTACAGTGCAATCAATCACAGAAATTACAATTATGTTATCAACAGCATTATTTGTTAAAAAAGTTAGTTGCATATCCTTTACAGGATGTCATAGTCAACCCAACATCTTTGGCTGCTTGAGATGTCTTTGGCAAGTTTACATTCAGTAATTTGCCATTGCATTATTTGTAGTTGCATAAAAACACTTTTTTTTTTTTTGAAACTGTATATATCCAATTACTTGAGTCCCCACAAAACGCGCTCAGGTATTGCGAGCTGCAGGTGCTTCACGCTCAGGTATTGAGAGCTACAGGTGCTTCACTGGGGTCTCCATGGCGATGTGGTTAAGCCAACTGACCTCATGCTCTGAAGGTTGTAGGTTTGATTCCAGACTATGTCATTCAGTTCACCAGTGCAGTTTTCTTAGAGACTCCCAGGAGTCATCAGTGGCGCTATGGAGTTTATGCTTTCTGTGACGCTTTCAGCAGGCAGCCCTGTGGAAAGAGAATGAGCCATGAGGATAACACTCGGTGTAATGAAGTTGGACCTCTTGCCTTTAAACCAGCACTCCTACTTCCCATTTTCGACCATCCATTTTTTGTTGGTCTAAACCAGGGGGTGGCCAACACGAGGCACCCGAACGCACCCGATACTATTATGCATTGTAAAAACACCATCTCTCGGCTTTCCGATACTTCCAACGGCTACTTTCGCTTTCGCCGATAGCTTGACAACGTGGCCGCCATTTGCAAGCGCCTACTAATGAATTTGAACAGACTTTTCTTGATAGTTTTCGGGGTTTGTACGCTTAGTTTTTCAAATGGGATTTCGGCGATTCTTCAAGTGGTAGCCGAGATTTCGCTAGATATCAGTGAAAAGCGTTACTTTGCATTTAGCAGTCGTGAGTCGGACTTTAAAGAAAGTGATTATGAGTCTGAAAATGTGTTTGTAAATTGCCATATAGATGACTGAAAATCACAAACAATAATTGTATTTCGTAAATATTTGTGTTCATATATGGATAACCGGCAACAATCACGTGAGTAACGTATTCTGCATGCTTTTCCCTTCATTGTGTTGTTTTATTTAACTAAAATCGGTTGACTAACACCTTATTTGTGATGTTTTACTAACGCAGCCCAAAATTTTACCGAACCTGAAAAAATCTTGCCCGTTCAGGGCTAAAAAAACGGACAAGCGTCTGCCCTGTAAAGGGTTAAAATCCTTAGTTATCTATTTGGTCATGCATTGAAGTACACTTTGTACCTGCAGGGAGGAGTTGTCTAATCTCTGCTTCTGTCTTCTATTTAATCTTGTAATTTTTCCATTGTTTTTCTGGTGGGTTAGTTATGAGAAAATCAAGTCAGGATGAGAGTTGAAATGACTTGCAAACAGCTGAAGATGATCCGTATTAGTAAATGACCATTACAGATAACTGTGAACACACACGAAAAAGACAGTGAAGTTAATACAAGAGAAAACATGGCAGATAATCAAGTTCAAGCCAACAAATGAAGAGGAAAATAGGAGGAGAAGAGGAAGTAGAGGAGGAAGAAGAAGAGCAGGCATGGCAGGCCTAGACCCCATAAGAAAATTAAAGATTACATAGAAAGCCTGCAGTAATTAATAACTCTTACTTTGCCCACAGGCCCCGCTTTGTTCAAGAAAGCCTTGCAGGCGGACATCCTCTCTCAGTCGGTTCTGTGGAAGATAAAAGATGACAATGAAAATAATCTTTGCCCTGGGTTCTTTATGGTCTACAAGATCCTCTACACCTGTACGAATTCAAGTAATGTTTTCCATGGTAAATTTGAACAAAGAAGACACAAACTGACTGTACACTTCTGATATGAGATACAGTGAAATATGTCAGGAAATAAACTGCAATTTGTTGTGTCTGCTTTTTTCTCCTTCAAATCTGTAGGATTGTCTATATTTGTAGAATTCTCTATGTCTTTAGAGCTCTCAATGTTTGTAGGATTTTCTGTATCTGTGGGATTGGTCTGTATTTGACTAATTCTCTATGTCTTTATAGATCTCTATATATGTAGGATTTTCTATATCTGTAGGATTGTCTATATTTGTAGAATTCTCTATGTCTTTAGAGTTCTCTATGTATGTACGATTTTCTATATCTGAACGATTGTCTATATTTGTAGAATTCTCTGTCTGAAGAGTTCCCTATGTATGTAGGATTTTCTATATCTATTGGATTCTCTATTTCTGTAGTTCTCTTAATGCATAGGGTTCTTTATTTTTATAAAGTTCTCTTTATTTGTAGGATTCTCTATATCTGAAAAGTTCTATATTTCTGTGTGCTCTCTCTATATCATTAGAGTTCTCTATATATGTAAGATTCTGTTTGTAGGGATTCTCTCTCTCTCTCTATTATAATATATATATATTGTTTTTAGTTAGTTGCATGTCTTCACAGGATGTAGCAGTCAGCCACGGCATTTTAGCTGTTCGTGATTCCTGGGTAAGTTTACATTCAGTAGTTTGCCATTGCTTTCTGAATGACCGGCACCTATACCTTTTTCGAAAAAACCAGCACCGCTGTGTTCGACACGGAGACCGATTTATTTATATATATATATATATATATATATATATATATATATATATATATATATATATATATATATATATATATATATGTATATATATGTGCCGGCTCCCTGGCCGAGGGGTTAGCAGCTTTCTCCTTTAACCCCGAATACTCTCGTGGTTGACGTGAGTGCACGAGAATTAGAAGTGGTTCGAGTTGCGCCAATGACTTATGAGAGTATGGAGTCGGTCGCTCAGAAAGTCGTGGGCATGCTGATGAGCGTAATCTAGCCTAGGAATCAACACACAGCTGAAAGATGCTGGTGTTGACTGCAATATCCTGAAACAGGATGGAAACGTGGAAAAAGAAAGAAGATATATCTATTTATATAAAATACAATGTCTGTCTGTCTGTATGTTATTTATGCGCTCGCGAACGGTCCATCCAATTGAGATGACATTTTCTACACGGCTTCTTCTCATTCCGGTGCTGCCAACTGTCATAGTTTGTTAGTGTACAAACAGTTATTTACTTAATATTATTTAATATTTTAATTTACATTATAATTTATATATAGCGAGGGGACATAACTTTAATAGCATGGCTGTATATGTAAAATTGTTGCATATTTCTCAAAAGGTGGACATTTTCGCTACAGTTATCTACAGGCATATGCGTTATAATCCTCCTCCTCCTCCAGCTCCTTTTGCTGCCGCTACCATTTACCCAAGTTAATTGTTGGGGGAAGATGTAAAGATCTTTCAAGTGCTCATTCTAATGGGAACAGGAACGGGAGCAGGGGCCGAATATGAATTAAATGAGATGCTCCCCGCCAGGGGCTGGGCGAGCTAGTGTATATATATATATATATATATATATATATATATATATATATATATATATATATATATATATATATATTCATTCATTGGCACCTTGCCGTCTTGACAGACGATAGTTTGTGCTTTAAAAAGGCATAATAACTTTTAACTATGGCGGTAGCGAGTGTGACTGATAAGGCCAATTTGCGCTGTAAATGTCCGTTCACAGTGGGTGCATGTGAACACGTGGTCATTTCCACCATCATGCACCATCTTACGTCTCAAACGCTTGGTGTGTGACTTTTCTGCAATAATTTTCTCCTTTGACTTTATTCCATTTCTGATATTTGCCCTCCATGCAACACGTTCAGCGGCGACTTGCTCCCAATGTGCATTATCAATGCCTGTATCAATCATGTCCCGCTTACACACATCTTTGTATCGTAGTAGAGGCCGACCCTGAGATCTCTTACCCATCTGTAATTCACCAAAAAAGATATCCTTTGGTATTCTACCATCATCCATCCTCCTAAGATGTCCTATCCATCTAAGTCTACGAAGACTGAGCATGGAATAAACTGTCACACAACCTGATCTTTCCAATACTTCAGTATTTGTGATTTTGTCTTGCCACTTAATACCAAGAATTCTTCGCAGACACCGCATATGAAAGCTGTTTAAGTTGTTCTCTTGGTGTGAGTAAGTTGTCCAGGTTTCACTGCCATAGAGAAGAGTACTAAGGACACAGGCTTGATAGACAAGGACTTTTGTTTTGGCAGTAAGCTTCCTGTTCTCCCAGACTCTTTTTCTTAACCTGTTCATTGTTGTTGCTGCCTTACCAATCCGGATGTTGATTTCCTGATCTAGGGATAATTTGCTATTTACCACTGATCCTAGATATGTAAAATGGTCTACTATCTCTAGTTCGGCGTCGTCAATAAAGATTGATGGTACCCCATGTGCACCTTGTGACATAATCTGTGTCTTCTTTTTGCTAATTGTTAAACCAAATTCAGAACAAGCATTGGAGAATGCAGATAGTAGACATTGCAATTCTTCCTCAGAGTGGGTCGTAACTGCAGCATCATCTGCAAAAAGCAACTCTCTGATCAGTACCCTCCTAATTTTGGTCTTAGCCTTCAATCTCTGAGCATTGTAGAGGCCGCCATCTGAGCGTGAGTGAATGTATATACCACCATCCTGATCATGAAATGCATATTTCAGTAGAAGTGAAAAGTATATTCCAAAGAGGGTGGGAGCTAGTACACAACCTTGCTTAACTCCACTCTTGATTTCAAATTCTTCAGAAGTTGCACCATCAAACTTGATTATACCCTTCATGCCTGTGTGGAACGATTCCACAATGGACAGAAGAGTTGGTGGGCAGCCAATCTTCTTTAGTGCCTTGAACAGACCCTCACGACTGACCAAATCAAATGCCTTTGTGAGGTCGATGAAGGCAATAAACAGTGGTTGATTCTGTTCACGGCATTTTTCTTGCATTTGTCGCAATGAGAATATCATATCAGTGGTAGACCGGTTCTGTCGAAAGCCACACTGTGATTCGGGGTAGACTTGATCTCCTAGGACTTGAAGTCTGCGCAGAACAATTCTGGCAAATACTTTTCCAACAATACACAGAAGTGAGATACCCCTATAGTTGTTGCAGTCGCTCCGATCGCCCTTGTTCTTGTACAGTGTTATGATGCTTGAATCTTTGAAATCCTGTGGGACTTGTCCTTCACGCCAGCATAGCTCTATTAGCTGGTGGATCTGTATAGTGAGTGTGTCTTGCCCACTCCTGATAACCTCTATTGGAATCCCATCCTTACCTGGAGCCTTGCCAGATGCAAGTTCATTTATAGCACACTTAACTTCTGTTATGGTGGGAAGTGTGTCCAGGTGGTCAAGAGTTGGTAGAGCCTCTATGGCGTTGAGGGCATCATCCGCTAGTTTGGTCTCACTTGAGTAAAGCTCCAAATAGTGCTCTACCCATCTGTCCATCTGCTGTTTCTTATCAGTGATGATTTCTCCAGTCAAGGTTTTCAATGGTGCACTTCTTTTGATCACTGGACCGCAGGCTTTCTTTATTCCTTCATACATGCTTCTTATGTCTCCCTTATCACTTGCGATTTGAATGGACTCACATAACTTGATCCAATAATCATTTGCACACTGCCTGGCAGCCTTTTGCACATCCTTCCTAGCTTGCCTAAGCTCACTCAGAGTGTTACGCGTTGGTCTTTCCTTGTTTCTTAAGAGAGCTTTCTTCTTCTTATCAATCAAGGGCTGCAGAGTCTCGCTGTTGGCCGCAAACCAGTCCTGCCTCTTATGATCCACAGTGCCGTAAACCCCTACGGCAGTTTTATAAAGAGTTTCCTTAATTTGACCCCACTTTTCATTTACTGTACAATTTTCTGGTGTATCAGTGAAAGCGTCTTCAAGTTGCTGTTGAAACTGAAAGCACTTTTCAGGATCATGAGTGTTAATAATATTAATCCTGAGGCTAGATTTGTGTTTAGCTGTGTAGATTCTCTTTGGTCTCAGTCTAACCCTTGCAACAACCAAAGAATGATCCGTATCACAGTCAGCACTGTGGTAACTACGAGTCAATGATATATGGTTCAGATGTTGTCTCCGTGTGATGATGAAGTCCAGCTGGTGCCAATGGCCGGATCTTGGATGTTTCCATGTGACCTTATGCATCTCTTTTGTTTTAAAAAAGGAGTTTGTAATACATAGGTCATTACTGGTGCAATGCTCCAGCAGCCTTTGCCCATTTTCATTCATGCGACCGATGTTGTATTTTCCAAGGCACACTGGCCATGAACTCGAGTCCTTGCCCACACGAGCATTGAAATCACCGAGCATATAAATGTAGTCAGATTTTGGAACTGCCTTGATCACGGAGTCTAACTCCTCATAGAACGAATCCTTCACATCATCAGAGGAATCGAGTGTCGGTGCATATGCAGTAATAATGGTGGCAAACCCACAAGAGGTTGCCAAGCGCAGGGATAATAGTCTTTCATTTCCTCCTGCTGGAATTTCAATCATTCCCAGTAGCGAATTCTTCACTGCAAAGCCCACACCGTGTTGCCTTTTTTCTGCCTGCCCTCTACCCTTCCAGAAAAAGGTGTAGTTGTTTTCCCTGAGTGACCCTTCCTCAGCGAGGCGAGTCTCCTGCAGGCCAGCAATATCAATGTTTAGACGATTGAGTTCGGCATCAATCACAGCCGTTTTTCTCACATCGTCAATATTGGTCAAGTCAGTGGAAAATCCTGGACACATGGTTCTCACGTTCCAGGTTGCAAGCCGTAGCTTGAGGTTTCTATTTTTATTTTTGTTTGTACCTGGTGCATTGGTTTTACAGCCTGCGATTCAGATTTTGTCCTAGCCCCAAGCACCCATTGAAGCAGGCAGGCTGTGGCGGATCAGCACCCAATTGGCTGGGGGCTGCCCAGCTTGAGGCGGGCGGTAGCTGATCAGTGACACCTATAGGTGTCTCCCACCGTCAGAGGCAACGCGTGGCGCCCCATGTCTACGCCAACTGACAAGGACTTATAACCCGTAACAGTTGCCTCTCGCTTTGATTCCGAGACCAGTTAAGACCAGGGATGGAGTTATTGCCTCTCCATAGCACAAAGCCTGGGCTAAAATATAGAGATCATGTGTTGCCCATGCAGCATGATCCCTCTCTCGGCCTGCCTAGTTTACTCCAGAGGAAAGGTAACACCCCTACATCTGGAACAAGACAAGCTGCAGAAGCTGCCGGATCAGCAAAGCAATGCTCTAACTGTCCGCCTGTCGGAGCTTCGATCCTAGACCAGTCGCCAACCAAGGCTTAGGGCCTGGTCTGCCCTGCCATGACATTTTGTCTTTAGCTTGCATTTCCTCGCACCAGGGTAAGGCTTGTACCCTCCCAATTGCGCTCTTCCGCCCGAAGCCGTTGGCATAATGTGGGGTGTCGGGTTTGGTAAGCGCCGCCCAACGTTCAGCGCTAACAGAAACCAGGTAGTACCGTCTACTGTTATACGGTAGCTCAGTCATATCTGACTAAGACCTGACACCATATATATATATATATATATATATATATATATATATATATATATATATATATATATATATGGTTGTCAGGTCTTAGTCAGATATGACTGAGCTACCGTATAACAGTAGACGGTACTACCTGGTTTCTGTTAGCGCTGAACGTTGGGCGGCGCTTACCAAACCCGACACCCCACATTGTGCCAACGGCTTCGGGCGGAAGAGCGCAATTGGGAGGGTACAAGCCTTACCCTGGTGCGAGGAAATGCAAGCTAAAGACAAAATGTCATGGCAGGGCAGACCAGGCCCTAAGCCTTGGTTGGCGACTGGTCTAGGATCGAAGCTCCGACAGGCGGACAGTTAGAGCATTGCTTTGCTGATCCGGCAGCTTCTGCAGCTTGTCTTGTTCCAGATGTAGGGGTGTTACCTTTCCTCTGGAGTAAACTAGGCAGGCCGAGAGAGGGATCATGCTGCATGGGCAACACATGATCTCTATATTTTAGCCCAGGCTTTGTGCTATGGAGAGGCAATAACTCCATCCCTGGTCTTAACTGGTCTCGGAATCAAAGCGAGAGGCAACTGTTACGGGTTATAAGTCCTTGTCAGTTGGCGTAGACATGGGGCGCCACGCGTTGCCTCTGACGGTGGGAGACACCTATAGGTGTCACTGATCAGCTACCGCCCGCCTCAAGCTGGGCAGCCCCCAGCCAATTGGGTGCTGATCCGCCACAGCCTGCCTGCTTCAATGGGTGCTTGGGGCTAGGACAAAATCTGAATCGCAGGCTGTAAAACCAATGCACCAGGTACAAACAAAAATAAAAATAGAAACCTCAAGCTACGGCTTGCAACCTGGAACGTGAGAACCATGTGTCCAGGATTTTCCACTGACTTGACCAATATTGACGATGTGAGAAAAACGGCTGTGATTGATGCCGAACTCAATCGTCTAAACATTGATATTGCTGGCCTGCAGGAGACTCGCCTCGCTGAGGAAGGGTCACTCAGGGAAAACAACTACACCTTTTTCTGGAAGGGTAGAGGGCAGGCAGAAAAAAGGCAACACGGTGTGGGCTTTGCAGTGAAGAATTCGCTACTGGGAATGATTGAAATTCCAGCAGGAGGAAATGAAAGACTATTATCCCTGCGCTTGGCAACCTCTTGTGGGTTTGCCACCATTATTACTGCATATGCACCGACACTCGATTCCTCTGATGATGTGAAGGATTCGTTCTATGAGGAGTTAGACTCCGTGATCAAGGCAGTTCCAAAATCTGACTACATTTATATGCTCGGTGATTTCAATGCTCGTGTGGGCAAGGACTCGAGTTCATGGCCAGTGTGCCTTGGAAAATACAACATCGGTCGCATGAATGAAAATGGGCAAAGGCTGCTGGAGCATTGCACCAGTAATGACCTATGTATTACAAACTCCTTTTTTAAAACAAAAGAGATGCATAAGGTCACATGGAAACATCCAAGATCCGGCCATTGGCACCAGCTGGACTTCATCATCACACGGAGACAACATCTGAACCATATATCATTGACTCGTAGTTACCACAGTGCTGACTGTGATACGGATCATTCTTTGGTTGTTGCAAGGGTTAGACTGAGACCAAAGAGAATCTACACAGCTAAACACAAATCTAGCCTCAGGATTAATATTATTAACACTCATGATCCTGAAAAGTGCTTTCAGTTTCAACAGCAACTTGAAGACGCTTTCACTGATACACCAGAAAATTGTACAGTAAATGAAAAGTGGGGTCAAATTAAGGAAACTCTTTATAAAACTGCCGTAGGGGTTTACGGCACTGTGGATCATAAGAGGCAGGACTGGTTTGCGGCCAACAGCGAGACTCTGCAGCCCTTGATTGATAAGAAGAAGAAAGCTCTCTTAAGAAACAAGGAAAGACCAACGCGTAACACTCTGAGTGAGCTTAGGCAAGCTAGGAAGGATGTGCAAAAGGCTGCCAGGCAGTGTGCAAATGATTATTGGATCAAGTTATGTGAGTCCATTCAAATCGCAAGTGATAAGGGAGACATAAGAAGCATGTATGAAGGAATAAAGAAAGCCTGCGGTCCAGTGATCAAAAGAAGTGCACCATTGAAAACCTTGACTGGAGAAATCATCACTGATAAGAAACAGCAGATGGACAGATGGGTAGAGCACTATTTGGAGCTTTACTCAAGTGAGACCAAACTAGCGGATGATGCCCTCAACGCCATAGAGGCTCTACCAACTCTTGACCACCTGGACACACTTCCCACCATAACAGAAGTTAAGTGTGCTATAAATGAACTTGCATCTGGCAAGGCTCCAGGTAAGGATGGGATTCCAATAGAGGTTATCAGGAGTGGGCAAGACACACTCACTATACAGATCCACCAGCTAATAGAGCTATGCTGGCGTGAAGGACAAGTCCCACAGGATTTCAAAGATTCAAGCATCATAACACTGTACAAGAACAAGGGCGATCGGAGCGACTGCAACAACTATAGGGGTATCTCACTTCTGTGTATTGTTGGAAAAGTATTTGCCAGAATTGTTCTGCGCAGACTTCAAGTCCTAGGAGATCAAGTCTACCCCGAATCACAGTGTGGCTTTCGACAGAACCGGTCTACCACTGATATGATATTCTCATTGCGACAAATGCAAGAAAAATGCCGTGAACAGAATCAACCACTGTTTATTGCCTTCATCGACCTCACAAAGGCATTTGATTTGGTCAGTCGTGAGGGTCTGTTCAAGGCACTAAAGAAGATTGGCTGCCCACCAACTCTTCTGTCCATTGTGGAATCGTTCCACACAGGCATGAAGGGTATAATCAAGTTTGATGGTGCAACTTCTGAAGAATTTGAAATCAAGAGTGGAGTTAAGCAAGGTTGTGTACTAGCTCCCACCCTCTTTGGAATATACTTTTCACTTCTACTGAAATATGCATTTCATGATCAGGATGGTGGTATATACATTCACTCACGCTCAGATGGCGGCCTCTACAATGCTCAGAGATTGAAGGCTAAGACCAAAATTAGGAGGGTACTGATCAGAGAGTTGCTTTTTGCAGATGATGCTGCAGTTACGACCCACTCTGAGGAAGAATTGCAATGTCTACTATCTGCATTCTCCAATGCTTGTTCTGAATTTGGTTTAACAATTAGCAAAAAGAAGACACAGATTATGTCACAAGGTGCACATGGGGTACCATCAATCTTTATTGACGACGCCGAACTAGAGATAGTAGACCATTTTACATATCTAGGATCAGTGGTAAATAGCAAATTATCCCTAGATCAGGAAATCAACATCCGGATTGGTAAGGCAGCAACAACAATGAACAGGTTAAGAAAAAGAGTCTGGGAGAACAGGAAGCTTACTGCCAAAACAAAAGTCCTTGTCTATCAAGCCTGTGTCCTTAGTACTCTTCTCTATGGCAGTGAAACCTGGACAACTTACTCACACCAAGAGAACAACTTAAACAGCTTTCATATGCGGTGTCTGTGAAGAATTCTTGGTATTAAGTGGCAAGACAAAATCACAAATACTGAAGTATTGGAAAGATCAGGTTGTGTGACAGTTTATTCCATGCTCAGTCTTCGTAGACTTAGATGGATAGGACATCTTAGGAGGATGGATGATGGTAGAATACCAAAGGATATCTTTTTTGGTGAATTACAGATGGGTAAGAGATCTCAGGGTCGGCCTCTACTACGATACAAAGATGTGTGTAAGCGGGACATGATTGATACAGGCATTGATAATGCACATTGGGAGCAAGTCGCCGCTGAACGTGTTGCATGGAGGGCAAATATCAGAAATGGAATAAAGTCAAAGGAGAAAATTATTGCAGAAAAGTCACACACCAAGCGTTTGAGACGTAAGATGGTGCATGATGGTGGAAATGACCACGTGTTCACATGCACCCACTGTGAACGGACATTTACAGCGCAAATTGGCCTTATCAGTCACACTCGCTACCGCCATAGTTAAAAGTTATTATGCCTTTTTAAAGCACAAACTATCGTCTGTCAAGACGGCAAGGTGCCAATGAATGAATATATATATATATATATATATATATATATATATATATATATATATATATATATATATATATATATACACTAGCTCGCCCAGCCCCTGGCGGGGAGCATCTCATTTAATTCATATTCGGCCCCTGCTCCCGTTCCTGTTCCCATTAGAATGAGCACTTGAAAGATCTTTACATCTTCCCCCAACAATTAACTTGGGTAAATGGAGCGGCAGCAAAAGGAGCTGGAGGAGGAGGAGGATTATAACGCATATGCCTGTAGATAACTGTAGCGAAAATGTCCACCTTTTTGAGAAATATGCAACAATTTTACATATACAGCCATGCTATTAAAAGTTATGTCCCCTCGCTATATATAAATTATAATGTAAATTAAAATATTAAATAATATTAAGTAAATAACTGTTTGTACACTAACAAACTATGACAGTTGGCAGCACCGGAATGAGAAGAAGCCGTGTAGAAAATGTCATCTCAATTGGATGGACCGTTCGCGAGCGCATAAATAACATACAGACAGACAGACATTGTATTTTATATAAATAGATATATCTTCTTTCTTTTTCCACGTTTCCATCCTGTTTCAGGATATTGCAGTCAACACCAGCATCTTTCAGCTGTGTGTTGATTCCTAGGCTAGATTACGCTCATCAGCATGCCACGACTTTCTGAGCGACCGGACTCCATACTCTCATAAGTCACTTGGCGCAACTCGAACCACTTCTAATTCTCGTGCACTCACGTCAACCACGAGAGTATTCGGGGTTAAAGGAGAAAGCTGCTAACCCCTCGGCCAGGGAGCCGGCACATATATATACATATATATATATATATATATATATATATATATATATATATATATATATATATATATATATATATATATATATATATAAATAAATCGGTCTCCGTGTCGAACACAGCGGTGCTGGTTTTTTCGAAAAAGGTATAGGTGCCGGTCATTCAGAAAGCAATGGCAAACTACTGAATGTAAAACTTACCCAGGAATCACGAACAGCTAAAAATGCCGTGGCTGACTGCTACATCCTGTGAAGGACATGCAACTAACTAAAAACAATATATATATATTATAATAGAGAGAGAGAGAGAATCCCTACAAACAGAATCTTACATATATAGAGAACTCTAATGATATAGAGAGAGCACAACAGAAATATAGAACTTTTCAGATATAGAGAATCCTACAAATAAAGAGAACTTTATAAAAATAAAGAACCCTATGCATTAAGAGAACTACAGAAATAGAGAATCCAATAGATATAGAAAATCCTACATACATAGGGAACTCTTCAGACAGAGAATTCTACAAATATAGACAATCGTTCAGATATAGAAAATCGTACATACATAGAGAACTCTAAAGACATAGAGAATTCTACAAATATAGACAATCCTACAGATATAGAAAATCCTACATATATAGAGATCTATAAAGACATAGAGAATTAGTCAAATACAGACAATCCCACAGATACAGAAAATCCTACAAACATTGAGAGCTCTAAAGACATAGAGAATTCTACAAATATAGACAATCCTACAGATTTGAAGGAGAAAAAAGCAGACACAACAAATTGCAGTTTATTTCCTGACATATTTCACTGTATCTCATATCAGAAGTGTACAGTCAGTTGTGTCTTCTTTGTTCAAATTTACCATGGAAAACATTACTTGAATTCGTACAGGTGTAGAGGATCTTGTAGACCATAAGAACCCAGGGCAAAGATTATTTTCATTGTCATCTTTTATCTTCCACAGAACCGACTGAGAGAGGATGTCCGCCTGCAAGGCTTCTTGAACAAAGCGGGGCCTGTGGGCAAAAGTAAGAGTTATTAATTACTGCAGGCTTTCTATGTAATCTTTAATTTTCTTATGGGGTCTAGGCCTGCCATGCCTGCTCTTCTTCTTCCTCCTCTACTTCCTCTTCTCCTCCTATTTTCCTCTTCATTTGTTGGCTTGAACTTGATTATCTGCCATGTTTTCTCTTGTATTAACTTCACTGTCTTTTTCGTGTGTGTTCACAGTTATCTGTAATGGTCATTTACTAATACGGATCATCTTCAGCTGTTTGCAAGTCATTTCAACTCTCATCCTGACTTGATTTTCTCATAACTAACCCACCAGAAAAACAATGGAAAAATTACAAGATTAAATAGAAGACAGAAGCAGAGATTAGACAACTCCTCCCTGCAGGTACAAAGTGTACTTCAATGCATGACCAAATAGATAACTAAGGATTTTAACCCTTTACAGGGCAGACGCTTGTCCGTTTTTTAGCCCTGAACGGGCAAGATTTTTTCAGGTTCGGTAAAATTTTGGGCTGCGTTAGTAAAAACATCACAAATAAGGTGTTAGTCAACCGATTTTAGTTAAATAAACAACACAATGAAGGGAAAAGCATGCAGAATACGTTACTCACGTGATTGTTGCCGGTTATCCATATATGAACACAAATATTTACGAAATACAATTATTGTTTGTGATTTTCAGTCATCTATATGGCAATTTACAAACACATTTTCAGAATCATAATCACTTTCTTTAAAGTCCGACTCACGACTGCTAAATGCAAAGTAACGCTTTTCACTGATATCTAGCGAAATCTCGGCTACCACTTGAAGAATCGCCGAAATCCATTTGAAAAACTAAGCGTACAAACCCCGAAAACTATCAAGAAAAGTCTGTTCAAATTCATAGTAGGGCGCTTGCAAATGGCGGCCACGTTGTCAAGCTATCGGCGAAAGCGAAAGTAGCCGTTGGAAGTATCGGAAAGCCGAGAGATGGTGTTTTTACAATGCATAATAGTATCGGGTGCGTTCGGGTTGCCTCGTGTTGGCCACCCCTGGTTTAGACCAACAAAAAAATGGATGGTCGAAAATGGGAAGTAGGAGTGCTGGTTTAAAGGCAAGAGGTCCAACTTCATTACACCGAGTGTTATCCCTCATGGCTCATTCTCTTTCCACAGGGCTGCCTGCTGAAAGCGTCACAGAAAGCATAAACTCCATAGCGCCACTGATGACTCCTGGGAGTCTCTAAGAAAACTGCACTGGTGAACTGAATGACATAGTCTGGAATCAAACCTACAACCTTCAGAGCATGAGGTCAGTTGGCTTAACCACATCGCCATGGAGACCCCAGTGAAGCACCTGTAGCTCTCAATACCTGAGCGTGAAGCACCTGCAGCTCGCAATACCTGAGCGCGTTTTGTGGGGACTCAAGTAATTGGATATATACAGTTTCAAAAAAAAAAAAAGTGTTTTTATGCAACTACAAATAATGCAATGGCAAATTACTGAATGTAAACTTGCCAAAGACATCTCAAGCAGCCAAAAGATGTTGGGTTTGACTATGACATCCTGTAAAGGATATGCAACTAACTTTTAACAAATAATGCTGTTGATAACATAATTGTAATTTCTGTGATTGATTGCACTGTAGGCTGGGAAAAGCGCTGGTGTATCCTTGAACACGGGGCTCTGACTTATTACCAGAATGAAAAGGTTGGTTGTCTTTCTTGTGTTCATTGTTTTGTTTCTCTTTGTAGTCTCTCTTCTCATTGTTTTTGTTGGTTTTGTAGTGGTTCAGTGCAGTAGACATATTTCTCTCTCTCTCCTTTTCTCTCTCTCTCTCTCTCTCTCTCTCTCTCTCTCTTTTTTTTTCTTACTCTCTGTCTCACTCCCTCATTCCTTTCTTCCCTCTTGCTCTCTCTCTCTCTCTCTCTGTCATTATGTTATACTATAGATTGCTGTTATTGTATTAGATTACAGTGTTAGCTATACATTTCTAACAGTATATTATAATACAGATTGCTGTTCATGTGTTAGATTACATTGCTTATCCATGTTTTTGGTTGCCACTGTGGTGCAGTTACGAGCACATTTGTCTACCAGCCTGTGGTCATGTCTTCAAATCTCCATCCAGGTGGATGTTATTTTAAACTGTCCTGAGCAAATCAGAAGCTAAATTACAAGACCACGTGAATAGTCTAAATGAAATGTGTAGGGAATATAACATCAAAATTAGCGCAAGTAAAACAGAGTTAATGACTAACTAAAAAAGAAAAAGCAACAACGATTCACCTAAATGAACATCCCTTGGAACAAGTAAAGAGTTTCAAGTACCTAGGAAGTATAATATCATGGCATCAATACTAAAGAACAAACATGTATCAATAACTACTAAGAAAGCACTTTACAACACAATCTTCCTACCAACTCAATGTTATCAATGCCAAACCTGGACATTGGCAGAAAAAGAGAAAAGAAAAATCACAACAGAAATGAGATTCCTGAGAAGAATACTCAATGTATCAAAAAGAGATAAGATCAGAAATGAAGGTCTAAAGTTGCGCTAGATTTTATTAGAAGGCAGTAAGTCAAATGGTTTGGCCATGCAAGTAGGTTACCAACTTACAGTATAACATAACAAGCAATGATGTACAGATCAGAGGGAAGCAGAGGAAGAGCCTGACCACGACGCAGGGAATAACTGAGTCCATGGGAATGTTGATACATGCAGCCCATAATCGGGCACTCTCCTGCTGTTTATATTTCACCATGACACCACAAGGTACAAGAGGAACATAATGAGAGAGAGAGAGAGAGAGAGAGAAAACTTCCAGGTCAATCCAACCCAAAATGGGTTCAAATGTTGCTTGCTCTTTGCAGGACTTTACAATGAACCCAAACCTCAGGTTGATTTACTGATCAATTTTATGTTCAGTAGATTGCCAGTGCTTTCTGAATGAGAAGTCAAAGTTGAAGGCCAGCTGACCGATGTAGGAATGTTCCCACTAGCGCACCATCAGTGCACAGGGAGTTTAAAATGGTTATCAGGAAGTATCCTCATCCCCCATCCAGTTTTGATTGAACTATAAACAATTACGGGTTGTCACCATATACCTAGTACACCTCGTGACATCTTCTTTTTGCGCTCGCTCACTTTGAACTCAAGCATAGTGCATACGCGCTACTTCTAGCAGTAATAGGCTGAACTTTGCCTGTGGATTAGCTTTCCCTATTACCTGTATCCCTCACCATCAAACAAACCCACTCCGACCTCAGAAGTACATGTAATTTACATCCGCTAGCCAGGCTCTCCTTTGGGAGACCCAGGTTCGAATCCTCGGTCCAGGGCAAAAAGAAAACTCTAACCTGCACAGTTCACGGCGACTGCACTAGCCATGCAGCCTAAATTTCTCAGGACTCAACACCCCCCTGTCCTGCACCGCAAGGTACTATAGGCAGTAAATGACAGTCAAGGATGAGAAGTTAACATTTGAGTCCAACTGACCAGTGTAGGGGTTGAACCCCCTACCAAAGCATCAGCACACTGGAAGTTTAAGAACAAGCACTCTTATCCATTCGGCCATGCTAACTTCCACCTCATGACATGAAAAAGGAGCCTCTAGTGAATGTGTTGTCTTCATGTGTCTGCATCTCTGGTGATTCCCTGTTGATTTCTTGTCTCAGAGCAAGACCTTTAAGGGCTCTATAAACAGGAAGGACATGTACATGATCCAGGCCGTGGAGAGTGACAGGTTAGTCTCCTCTGTTTCTTGTCTGTTTCCATTATACCATAACCCCTACCCCGTTCAACCTCAAAGAGAAGGTATATCAGGGTCCATCTCTAGCTCAGATTGTGACTGAATCAGCCACACATAACGGCTGACCATGGTTTCACCCACACAAGTTATTAAATTGATGGTGATTGTTGTCCTAAGAGGGTAATGGCTTGACAATTGTTTGTTTCCCTTATTGCAACAAGTATCTATTATTTTCTTTATAGAATTGGGATTCATTATTATTTTCCTAATAGCAATCGATATTTTATTATTTCTCCTAGAGCAGTAGGATTTTTAATCATTTAATTACAGCAGTGGGAATCGTTAGTATTTTCCTTATAGCAATAGGTATCATTATTTTTATTATAGAAAGGACTAATGCTATTATTTTCATTATAGAAATGGTTATCATTATCTTTATTGTATAAATGTGTATCATTATTATTTTCATTGTAGATATGGTTATCATTATTTTCAATATATAAATAAATAAGATTATTATTTTTTTTCATTTATAACACATTATGGCAGTAGATGTCATTATTTTAGAAATAAATAAGATTATTATTATTTTCATTATAGCAGTGGATGTCATCATTTTCCTATTAGCAGTGTATTTTGTTATTATTTTCATTATAGCAGTCAATTAGAGATAAAGATGAATAAAATGGGGAGAAATGTAAGGAGCCACAGGAGATGGCAAAGATGGGAATGCTTGACTTGAGATGTTTCTCTGGGTGATACCAGGCAGCAGATGAAGAAGTAGAAGCAGGAAGCTCTTTGTCCCAAGTTTTAGAGGATGAACTGAAAGAAATATTACTAGAAGTGAAAGTACAAAGATTGTGAAAGAGTGTGTCCCTTCACTCCCTGCGTTAATTTGGTAGCAGTTGGAGAAAGAAAGTAGCTATAGTGTGTTTTTTTTTTTGGTTGCCTCAATATAAAATTCAATATCTCAGTAACCAACTGAGGGAAAATGATGAGATTTAGTATATAACCTTATCATTATGTCCACCCAACAAAAAAAATTTGTTCTGGAGATTTTACCGCAGATTTCAATGTTAGTTTATATGCGGTATATTAATTATGACTTAGAGATTACGTCCATGATTTTAACAGTATTACATCTTCACCAAGACACGCCCCTGCATTTTTTAAAATTTTCACGTGATTTCCGTTTTGAAACAAATTGTGCGAAGATTCAGAGGTGTCTCCAAAAGTCTCTTTCATGAAACGTGATTAAATAAATAAACTAGCTGACAAGGCCCGGCTTCTGGCGGGGATCTATCTATCTATCTATCTATCTATCTATCTATCTATCTATCTGCCGGTTGGCCCACCCACCCAGTCAGCCAGCCATCCACCCACCCACCCACCCACCTACCTTTCTGCCTACCTACCTACCTACCTTTCTGTCTGTCTGTCTGTCTGTCTTGTCTGTCTGTCTGTCCGCGCTATTAAATATTGATAAAAGTTACTGGAAAAAACATCAGGACCATGTGTTGAAAGAGGAAGAGGACTATTGGAGAAAGGATGGATTGAATTTTATGCAACCAAAAGCAATCATCAACCTACTGGAATCGTCCGACACAGATTAAGGTCTGAGCAGATCGCAGACCTTAACCCTTTACAGGGCAGACGCTTGTCCGTTTTGTAGCCCTGAACGGGCAAGATTTTTTCAGGATCTGTAAAATTTTGGGTCGCGTTAGTAAAAACATCACAAATAAGGTGGTAGTCAATCGATTTTAGTTAAATAAACAACACAATGAAGGGAAAAGCATGCAGAATATGTTACTCACATGATTGTTGCCGGTAATCCATATATGAACACAAATATTTACGAAATGCGGCATGTTGTTTGTGATTTTCCGTCATCTATACGGCAATTTACAAACACATTTTCAGAATCATAATCACTTTCTTTAAAGTCCGACTCACGACTGCTAATGCAAAGTAACGCTTTGCACTGATATCTAGCTCCGATTAATAATCAACTTCGTGCCCTTTAATGTTATTTAAATTGAACAGAGCGAAATCTAGGCTATCACTTGAAGAATCGCCGAAATCCATTTTGAAAAACAGTTTAAAAAAATCCCGAAAGCTATCAAAAAAGTCCGTTCAAATTCATTGTAGCACGTTTACAAATGGCGGCCACGTTTTCAAGCTATCGGCGAAAGTGAAAGTAGCCGTTGGAAGTGTCGGAAAGCCGAGAGATCGCGTTTTTACAATGCATAATAGTATCGGCCGGAATCGACGCTCCGCTCGTTTTAAGCGATCGGCCGGTAATAGCCGCTATGCCCTGTCGTACTCACTCACTGGGATATTTGCTCCAACTATTCAGACGAATTGCAGGCCCTAAACATTACAGCATCAGCATCAGCTGAAGAAACAAGAAGGAAATGAAAAATAAGGTAAGACATATATTCCTTCTACTTTCCTGTTAATTTACAAATTATTTACCCCGTGCCTCTGTAAATTCTCTGTCTTTACTAATATTACACATTGCACCCCTCTCAGGAATCTCCGTGGTGAAGTGGTCAAGCCGTCTGACTCAGGCTCCAAAGGTTGTATGTTCGATTCCGGGCCGCGTCCTTCATTTCACGGGTGCATTTTTTCAGAGACTCCCGAGGGTCGTCGCTGGAACTACGGAGTTTGTGCTTTGTGCGACGCTTTCCGCGCTGCGGAAAGAAACTGAGCCATATGGGATAAAAACCTGGTGCAATGCAGCCGACCCTGTCGATTTTAAGCTATTTCTTTCATTGCACCCACTCCCATACGAATCCGGATACGCCTTTGTGTGTCATCAGAATTGACAGGTCTCCCATTACCGTAAAAATAATTTTGTTAACGAGAAATCACTAGTTGTTCAGCAAAACATCAAAGGAATGTCGCCGCTTTCAATGATTAAAGTTGTTTTTGGACCTATCAAAGACATATTCCTTGGCTGGAAAAATTTCATAACGATGCAACAGACAGTTTTCAAAATAATTGATCGTGAATGAAGGCAAACAAATGTGGACATACTATAGTACGCAGAAGTTAAATTAGTTGCATATTGGATGCAGGATGTTGCAGTCAACCACAGCTTTTTTTGGCTATTTATGATTTATTGACAAGTTTACTGAACAACCGGCACTCATACCAGTGTATGAAATTCAGTGCAAGACGGTCTGCTCCCAAATTGCCCGCAGCTGTGTTTGAACTTGGTATGAGGGATTACGAATTGTGTCCATAACCTCTTCGCCACAGAGTTGGCTTCACTGAGTGATAAAAGGCAGTAGATGAAGAAGCAGAAGCAGGGATCATCATATGGGCACCATAGAATATTTGTAGCAGTAGGGCAGTGAGGAGGGAAGTTTTGTTTAGTCGATGGATCAACATCACGGCACACGGTTGTAATCCATAAGTGCTCCGTTCTACTCCTAACTCAAGTCTGAGTCCGGAGAATCTCAGCTCAGTGCACGAACTCTGTAGCACCAGCGAGGATCCTGAAATACTTTGAGTAGATTTTTAACTAGAAATTTTGCCCGGGCAGCGCTGTTATGCTACTCTTTTTTCGTTTTTCAACTGCCATGGGATATTTTACGTGCGCAACAATACACACGGGCGTCTGATCTCACTACCCAGAAACCAGGGGACATTTTATTACTAGAAGTCACTTGTGAAAAATTCTCGGTCCTTGCCAGGGCTTGAACCCAGGACCTCCAGCACTTGAGGCGGACACCATACCTCGAGACCACTCAGCCCCCAGTGAGGAAGGAATCTGATCACCCTACCTGTTGATGCCATGGCATAGTTAATTTGAATGCTGAATACTGTAAACTATTCCGGCAACATCTGTCATGGGATCACTTTTACAGTGTAGTTAACCATTGTTTTTTTCATCTTATAGTTCATGCTGTGTGCTGTTGGTGATCATGTGTGGCCACAGCTGACTGTCTCATGTACTGCCAATCATTTCTGATAGCAATGTTCCTCCCAGCATGATATCAGACTGTCCAGCATCTTCTTTCTCAGTCTCCTCCTGTCTCTCTTGCCCTCTAACTTTCCTGTTGTCGTGGCATATTTTGAATATTTTTTCTCCATTTTCAACATCAGTGAGGACTATTATAAAGAAGTGAGATGCAAGCTGGCCACAGTAGAGGTTAAACAGTATTAAGACCTTCTGGTACAACACCAGCAAACGAGTTCAAGTAATATCCATGAGAACATGCATCATTCTTGTGGCAACGTATCATTGTGAATCATGGACTAGAGAATAAAATTGGGGCCTTTGAGCTTAAATGTTACAGAAAAGTTCTTAGCATATCGTAGACCAAGAAGAGAAAAGAAACATTGGAGTTCTACCAAATGTGAACACCGAAGACAACCGATTCATGAACATTATCATGTCTGGGAAACTAAAATACTGTGACCATATTAAATCAAATCAAATTAAATCAACTTTATTAGGGTCACAAATTGGGCGCGCAGGCCCGTCTTACATTCGGCCCTTCCAATCACTCGTCTTTCGTTCATCAAGAGCATTATACATTTACATAGGAAGAAAAATAAACATTGTGAAATGAATGTTGTAAACATAAACAAGGCTAATTACCATGTTATGAGGCCCATCTCCCACCTATCCATACATCACCCCACCCACACCCCCACCTACCCACACACACGCGCACCAAGGGACACATAAACACCCCCACCTACCGACACACACGCACACCAAGGGACACATACATACCCCACCAACCGACCCATCCCCCTCCCGCACATCCCCCACCCACACACACTGCCCTCACCTGATCCCCCAACCAAAACACACTCGCCACCCACAAACATTCCTCCACCAACCCACACATCCCACGCCCATCCACATCCTACCCCACACATCCTCTCCCCACCCACACCTCAAACCACCAATCCCCCAGCCACATCTCCATCCACAACATATTCCCCACCCACACACACAATCCCCCACCAACCCACACATCGCACATCCACTCACACATCCCCAAACCATACACACACATCCCCACCAACTGACATGTCCCTACCCCCCCCCCCCACACACACACACACATCTCCCTAACCACACATACATCCCCAATCCACTCACACACACCCCACCACCCACACATACAACTTCCACCCACCCACACATGCCTTAACCTAATCCCCCACCACACAATCCCCCACCCGCACATCACATACACCCCCTACCACGCACTATTCCCAACCCACGCACGACACACACACATATCCCTCACCAACACACCCCACTTACACACCACACACATATCCCCCACCCAGATACCACACAATATTCCCACCCACACCCACACAGATACCCTTACCCATCCACCCCACATACCCCCACTCACACACCACAAAAATCCCCCACCCACACACACATACCTCACCCACACAATATCACCAACCAACACACCACACACCTCTCCCCACCCACACACGCATTCCCTACCCGTCCACCAACACACACTCACTCACGCATACATCCTCCACTACGCACCCACACACCCCCACCCACCCACTCCCAACCAAACATCTTTCAATCACAATACCCCTACCCCCACACACATCCTCCACCCACTTACACATCCCACCCCGACACATACAACTCCCTCACCCACCTACACATCCCTAAGCCACTCACACATTCCCCATCCACATACACACATCTCCCACCCACACTCCCCCACATACTTCCCCCAACCACCACAATCCCCTGCTCACCCACACATATACCCCACCCATACGCACATTCCCCACACCCATCACACACATCCCCCACACCACACACTATCCTCCACCCATACCACCACAAACATACCCTCCACCCACACATCATTCACACATCCCCCACCAACACACCGCACACATATCTCAAACCCACACACCATACACTTCTCCCCACCCGCCCTTCCATCCCAAATCCACCCAACACAATCCCCTACCCACACAACCCCGCCTCCCACACATACTTCCTCAAACCATCCACACATCTCCACCCACATAAACACACATCCCCTGCATCCGTCCCATACACATATCCTCCACCCATACACACATCCCCCACACCCATTCCAACACCCCTACTTTCACCCCCACACATCCATCCACACATCCCACCAACACCCACAAATACCACTACCCACCAAAACCCACACACCCCAACCCATCCAAATGCATACCCCCACCCACACATCCTCCACATACACTCACACTTCCTCACATCTAGACACATACAAAATGTCTCACGTTAGTATTGAAACTAGTATGAACAAACTCCCACACTTTACTCACACACATACACTGACACTTGTCATGAGCAGTCTCATAAAAATGTTAAACATGGAGAAAAATGTGTACATAAAATGCATGTGACGTAAAAATAGTGATGCTCTCTCTCTCTCTCTCTCTCTCTCTCTCTCTCTCGTCTCTCTCTCTCTCTCTCTCTCTCTCTCTCTCTCTCTCTCTCTCTCTCTCTCTCTCTCTCTCTCTCTCTCACACACACACACACACATTCACTCTCACACATTCACTCTTCCGCTCATTCATTCACTCTCCCGCTCATTCACTCTCACGCTCACTCATTCACTCACCCGCTCACTCATTCACTTTCCCGTTCACTCATTCACTCTCCCGCTCACTCATTCACTCTCACGCTCACTCGTTCTGTCTCTCATTCACACTCACTGACTCACTCACTCAAACTACAGTAATGAACATGAGTTTATATTATGCATGATAAAATCAAATGGTATTTAACTGATAATATGACAGATGAGAATACACAAACATATGGATTCGCGTGTTACATAACATGCGTGTTACATGACATGCATCTGCTCAGCTCTCTCTTTCTCTCTCTCTCTCTCTCTCTCTCTCTCTCTCTCTCTCTCTCTCTCTCTCTCTCTCTCTCTCTCTCTCTCTCTCTCTCTCTGTATTCTTTCATATACACACACTCACACGCATGCGCGCGCTCACACACACACACACACTAACACATCAACTCTCCCACTGTCTCACTCTCTAACACACAATCCTTCACACACACACACACATACTCACTCTCTCAATCACACTCTCTCACACATACACATGAACGCATGCACGCACGCATACACTCCCTCACTCACTCTCACACATACACGTACGAATGCATGCACTGACACATTCCCCCACCATTTCTCGCTCAATCACTCTCTCCACACCACGCATGCACGTGCGCACACACGCATTCACTCTCTCCCTCTCACTGACACCCACTCTCTCTCTCTCTCTCTCTCTCTCTCGCTCCCACACGCACACACATATATAGTGAACAATTATAGTTAAACAATTATAATGAACAATTATACTGATCAATTATACCAGTAAATGAATTATGGTTGCATATAGTCGGTATGGATTAAGTATTGAAAGAGTTTTCGGTTAAAACTCACTAAGGCTGGGAGAGAACAGTTATGGGAGGCCTGGTTCCTGGAGAAAGAGCCAGGGGGCACTAAAATGGGCACAGGATGTTGCAGACACCTCGGGCATAAGGGTTTATGGGGCAGGAAACATGGCCAGAGATGGAGAGGCTTATCAGTGGATGTGATGGGAGAGATGTTCTGTAAAGGACCAGCTGCTTGGTGACGAACCAGTTCTCTGTATGAGTTGACTTCTTTGAAGATATCTTCATTGTGCTTTTTATCTGTCCATGGTGTTCTTTTCATTATAGGATTGTACAACTTGATTGTTTGTTTTTTCATTGCAGAATTAGTTGCTCTTTTGAGTTGAGCACAGGATTAAAAGATAACCGCATTTTTACATTCATTTCTGAGTGCAGAGATGATTGTGGCGAGTGGATCCGCACAATTGCCAAGGTAGGATTAACAAACACAACTGTGTTTCTTTTTATCTCATCCTTTATCCCTCATTGGGCATAGCCCTTCAACCAACCCACTGTAAGCTGTCGTATTCTTAGCTATCCCACATAGCTCCGTGCATGCCTTCCTCATACTATTCATTTCTGTCTGTATGTTTCTTCTCTCTCTATGTTCTTATGTCTTCCTCTATATCTTGTGTCCTGTGTATTCCAGGCAAAGGTCTTTCTAGTTGTGCTTTTCTCAGTTTTTCTCAATGTGTATCGTATCCATCACCTGTGTCATTTCTTCTTCACCTCTTGATTCATTATTATTTGTCTAGTTCTCTCTATGAGTTTGACTTGGATGATTCTGTCATACCATTTTAAATTTTGTCCTTTACTTAATTGTCAAAACCTGTCATCAACTGCCTATGGTACCTTGCGATGTACCTGGTGTAGAAATATTATTTAACAACTGTGAGATCAACACCTTGTGCCACATGTATTGAAAGACAGAAGATCAAATGGTTCGGCCATCTCGTTAGAATTCAACACTGTCAACTACCAGTACTGCTCTACATCAAAGAAGATCTGATATGAGAGCAAAATACCACCTGAGAAGAAAACAGATTGAGGACATAAAAGACACTATACAATCACACGAAATGACACTATCCAGTGCCACCTGTTGGGCACTGAAGCATCAACTATTCCTCCCTACATTGCTTGATGGCAAAAGTGGAAGATGATGATGATGACTCTTCTGTAGGATAGAAGAATTTCATAAAATATATTATCATACGTGTATGAAGTCTTTATATATACCACCTTTATTTGGTCACGTGTTATCATTATTCTCGTTCAAAGTTTGTAAAGTCCCAAACATTTTGTTCGTCAGTTGATGGCCCCAGTCCCTGTGATGGAGCAGGTGGGAATGATTGATGTCAAGCTGGCCGGCTACGCTTTCATGAAGGAGTGCCTTGTTGATGTGAGTAGTTCATGTTGTATTTGTTCAGATTGTAGCATATTTAAAACTATCTTCAAGTCGTTCTCTTCTTCGGGCGCCTTGTTGCCTGGCACGGGTGCTCAAGTCCACACAGCCCTGCCTTTCTGGTGCTGTTTATCATTTTGTGTATATAATATGACCCCGAAGCAGGAACTTGCCGTGGGTCTGTCATGTCCTAGTATCATCACATTGTGTAGGTCTGAATGAATTGTGAAGCTTTATGTACCCATATTACTAGAAACCATATTGAGTCTCCTTTCTAATACTTAATGTTATCAGATTTGGTATCTCAGTTTGAATGCTATCCTAAATGTATCCATATTTAATTATTCCAAATAGTTTTTGTATTGGAAATGTATGCCAATGTCTCATATGTTGTAGATCATTCAGCAATGAGAACCGTTTGTATGTGGCACTTTTAGCAATAGGTATCTTTATTTGTATTATAGAAATATGAAAGTACTTGTCCGTGATGCCTGATGTTCAGTGTGATTGGTTTAACAATAACCTCTAGGTATTTTGGTTCATGCTAGGACTGGCATCAAACATTTATTGTGTTCAGCTGGCGGGGCATTTACTTCATGAACAGAGACCTCAGGTTCGACCACCTGGACCTGAGGAAAGCAAGTGGCATCAGTAAGTAGAACATTTTTATTGGTGAATTTTGGGGGTTAATTGTTTGTTTTAA
>JACEFZ010019387.1:0-56253 GCA_014155875.1 Cepaea nemoralis
GTTCATTGGTTTTGTTATGTTTCGATAAAATCTGTTCCGGTGATGAGCAAAAATTGAAAACTACAAAATTGCTGGTCCATTTCTCCCCAGTCTCCCTAATTATAATCTACATTTATTTTTTTAAAAATTCGCATATCCTTTACAGGACATCGCTGTCAACAGCAGCATCTTTCAGCTGTCTGTTGATTTCTTGGCAAGATTACGCTCAGTAGTTTGCCGTTGCTTTCTGAGCGGCCGGCTCAGTTATCCCGCAAGTCACCAGTGGGAGTAGAACCGCTTCCAGTTCTCGCCCGCTACGAGACTCTGCGTGATAAACGGGATTACGGAGAAAGTGGTGTAACCCCTCGGCCAGAGAGACCGGCATAATCTAAATACCAAAGGTTAAATACAGTGCAAACATTCCTGTTGTTTTATATTACAGTTGACAATGACGTCTGACATGTATCTAATCTCTCTGACGGTGTCTGTAATTCACAAATAACAACCTGGCGAGATAGGGATGGGAAACGGAATATTACAGGGAACAAAATAAAAGAAGCTTTTTGTGTTTCGTTTTTTTTTATCTCCGCCTCTGTTAAGATGACCTTATTAACTGACAGTTCTGCTAAACAAAAGATCAGGCTTCTTTTTCTTTGAGACAGCTTTGTGCTTATGCACTGGCATTAACTTAAATGAAATGCTGCATGTTCATTTAATACCGCGGTTAAAACGGCTTTAAAATGTAACGCTTATACAAAAATAACTTAAAAGAAAACATTACATTAAAGGGCAAAGGTTGATACTTGAGTGACGTAGGAATCTTCGCTGTGGAAAATTTTGTTCGGCCTCAGAGCCTGTGACCTTACGCCAACCAGGAGCTTCTTAGTTTCGATCAGGGAGCATGAATGATTGGCTGACGCTCGCGCAGTGGAAATTTCCTAGCCGCGCCGGTTTAAAAAAAAAAAATAACGTGACGTTTGTGGACTAATCACGGCTGTAGACTAATCAGACAAAGTGAAGTGGTACATTACATAAACATTACTTTCCTTAATATATTACCAAGACTTGTATGTTTTAAGCTTTCATATATTACTAGGTATTTCACAAGTAAATTAACTATAAAGGTTATGTTTCTTTGGTTTAGTTGGACTTAAACGTTGTCTTCTCGTTCAGAAATCAATGGCAAATTACTGAGCGTAAAATTGTATAGAAAATTAACATGGGTTGATCGGAACGTCCTGTAAGAACAAGCAATTTTTAAAATACCCTCTTTGCTCCTTAACATGAATAGAGTATTTCTACGACAAACCGGCGTTTATTGACACATATATTAGCACAACATATCGCACAGCCAGCAATTTACATCTCCATAAAAACGAGAAATATACCTATAGTTCTAGACTTGACAGCCGAAGACTCCAGCAGCAAATAGAGATATCCTACTAGAAAACAATTGTCTTGACATCTGCTTTCCAATTTATAGCAAGAAATGCGCAAGTAACGCGTGTTTATAACCACAGCTGCGCCGGCTTCCCATACGCTCCCCGCTGCCGCCCCGCCATTGCTCTCTTTTAGGTGTCATTATGTGAACATACATCGGTAATAGTTTAGGTAGTAATATTAGACGGTGAAAATACAGGGACTAGGAAATATGTTTTGCACATGAAAAATAAAACCAGGAATTGTATGTACTCTGTCCGCCTGCCTTCCTAACTGCCTCTGTTTGTGTGTGTGTGTGTGTGTGTGTGTGTGCGTGTGTGTGTGTGTGTGATGTTTGTATGTGCATGCTTGGGTATAAACGACTCATGTCACATATGCCTGGGAGTGAAGAAGCTAATGTAACGGACAGATCTCATTTCGTTGAAATTAACTACTGCATGTAACATCGGAGGTTACGCCGAAATAGACAACCTTTAACTGTTGCATGTCGTCTGTGAAATGAATATTTGAACACACAGCTGCGACAAAGGTTTGGGGTACACCGCCCATGTTATGTTATATTATGCTTATATCATATACATATACACGAGACTCACATGGAGCCCGTGCTGTATGTGACGCTTTCGACAGACCGTCCTGCGGACAGAGAGTGAGCCGTGTGGGATGGCATCCGGTGCAATGAAGTCAATCTTCTTGCCTTTAATATTTCTCAGTGAAAATTTTTACAAAAATACAAAAAATAAGGTAGTATTTCTCTCTCTCTCTCTCTCTCTCTCTCTCTCTCTCTCTCTCTCTCTCTCTCTCTCTCTCTCTCTCTCTCTCTCTCCTATCTCCCCTCCTCTCTCTCTGCCTCCCTCTTCCTTTATCTCTCCCTATCTCTGTCCCTCTCTCACTTTCCTGCTCTTCCTATCTCTCTCTCCCACACCTAGTCTTGCAAGGAAAGGTGTCAGCGCGTGAATTGATATATGCCTTTGGAGACCACGAGATGTGGAGGTGTCAGTCGGCAAGGCTTGTGATGATGATGAGGATGAGGATGATGCTCTCTCTAATCTTCGTATTATAGATCGAGCGTTTAGCCTGTTGGCATTTGATGATGATGATTATGATGATGATGATACTTCCTGTGATCTTGGAACTGTAGATGAGGCGTTTTATCTATTAGCACTTGATGATGATGATGATGATGATGATGATGATGATGATGATGATGATTATAATGATAATAATGATGATGATGATACTCCCTGAAGTCTTGGAATTGTAGATCGTGCATTTAGCCTGTTGGCACTTCATAGTAATGAGGATGATGATGATGATGATGATGATGATGATGATGATGATGATGATGATGATGATGATGATGATGATGATGATGATGATGATGATGATGATGATGATGATGATACTGATGGTGATCATGGTGATGACGATGATGATACTTCATGAAGTCTCAGAATTGTAGATTGTGCGTTTAGCATTTTGGCACTTGATGACGATGATGATGATCAAAATGATGCCCTCTCTGGTCTTGGAATTGTAGGTCGGGCGTTTAACCTTTTCAGACCAGAGCTGAAAAACTCGGTACCTGGGTCACGTTGCGCCATTCAAAATCCCTCAGCAGTTGGAAATCGACAAGAGCAGGCCGAAAAGGGCGCTGTCGTGGGACAGACTGCAAATTAGAAAAGCTACGTGTAGTCTGCGTGATTCTGTTATATACACGATTTGGATCCTTGATGTTGCTACGAAGATCGTGCACTTTACTGAGATTCTCCTTATGTGATCTATGGGAGGAGACTGAACACAATGGAAGTAATCCTTCTCAAGCCAGACGAAGCCAGTCTTGTGCAATAATGGTGCTACCATTGTCACCTAACTTTCTCCATTAGTAAAAGAATTTGTAAACCAAGTAGGAAACAATAAGTACAAAGTTTTAGACATCAATATCAAGAAAACAAGAGCTATGGTTGTGAAGAAAGATAGAACCAAACCAATTTTGAAAATTCCAGTGAATGGATGGAATAACTTTTGAAAAGGTGAATAGTTTTTCTAACCTTATCATCATCAGTTGAGGTTATCGCGAAGAGTCCCAATAGTAGTGATACCTTTAGCAGTCTGATTATGTGTCCGTCTGGCCTTTGCTCCTATTCTTGATTGTCGGCCAGATCCTCTGGATCCTGTAGTACCATTGTCTCTAAGCAGTGATGATCTCTCATCGTAAATCAATGGCTTGTCCTGTGCATAACTTTGTTCCCAAGATATTCTTTCGAAATATATATTTAATTTGGCATAATTAATAAGGCGTATATGGAAGCCTCCATGGATGGCGGGGAATGCCCATGGTCTGCCCCTGCCTTCCCTTGAGCGGGATGTCTTCGGCCGTTCTAACTTGACCAGCTAGAATGTAGATAACACGACAACAGTGAGACTCGAAATATCCTTCGAAAAACCCGGGAAGGTTAACCCTGTCAACAAATGCCCGCAGACGTCGGATGTGTCGGCTGAAAGGCGGAAGTATCGCAGCTCTGCTGTAAACAGGCACAATGTGCCAAATGGTGATTTACATGATTCTCTTCAGCTCGCCGTCCAACAAACCAATCCAGCAGAATAACAGAAGCAACGTTAATAAATATCAACGACTAGGAGGCAGGCTGACATTTCTTGTAATGCAATATTTATTTCCGTAGAATAGCTTGTGACGTCATTAAACAATACAAGTCACCGTTCCCGTGTTGACGGGAAGGCCGGTATATAGTGAATAAGGTATACGCACAATGCTGATCATATCTATATTTAATCTCTCTAATCTCAAGACATCGCTTAGCCGCCTAGCGTTGGTTAATTCTCATCCTTGCCACTTATCATAACAACTACTACTTACAGTAACTCATGTCTGTTGACCGTTTGCTAACCTTGAGCCATTTCTTCGAGTTCTGGTTTAAATATTCATGGCCAATCGTCAGTCCTGACTTTGGAGTATGCCTTGATCATATATCTTTCCTAACTAGTGGTTCTCTGCTACCAGTTCCATCTTCTGGAGGATTTATGACAATATTTCTCCTCTGATATTTTCATGCCGCCTTCTTGTTGTCAGCCGCAAACCTAACTGGCTTTGATAACGTAGTCCGCCGTGACGTGCTCTAGTAACGCGTGTATTATTCCGCCTCTCTGTTAACTCTTTCTGTCTTGCTTGCCACAATTTCCTTATTCTATTATACATTATCGTCTCTTGCCTCCGACGCTACATGGCAGTACGCCCCCCCCCCTTTTTTTGAAAATCGTGTAACCATTTTAGTCATTTGATCATCATTAACCATGACATGTAGCGTGTGAGACATACTGAGTCATATTGCATCTATTATATATCGACATATTCCAACATACCTATACTTGTGCTAATATGATGGTATGGTCTCCTATTAATCACACACTAAATCTCATAAAAAATTATTATTATTATATTACGGGCACACACTTCTATCTACACCCCCGGTACACGTCGTGTAGCACCAGCCTATGGGAGGGCTGTGCTAACTAATCTATGAGCTTCATAAGGTCCCGTGGCCTCCCCATAGTAGTCCCTCATTTGCCCTAAAAGACAAGCATCCCCAACCAAAGCTATTAAACCCGATAGAGGGGACGTGTGTGATTAAATGGTACCATTCCCTCTGTATTAGGTATTGGAGTCTAAATTGTGGACTGTACGTATTCATCAATGACTCTTCTTTCTCTATCATACTTGCTACATTAGTGGTTACCATTTGACCTTTACTTACTTAAAACATTCGATAGATGGGGCGTTCTGCATTCGTAGCTGTCTTTCAGTGGCATTGTATGAGTTCTTATGGCCCTTTTATTTCCTCCAATTTTATATGTGAGATCTAAGGTTATATGCGTCTTCGTTTCTATTCTATTGGCTTGTTCCTATAGCTCGATATTCCGTATACCTATTACCATGGATGGGTGTCATCAATAAACTTCTATATCCGTAACTATTGCTATTGCATTAAAATAAAATTATATCTGACATTAATAATATTGTAACATCATACTGATAATTTCGTACTGTGCATGTATTACAATACGACAACCATAAGTGTAGCCTAGTCTTCTTCTATGATTGTGGGTAGTTTTTGACTTGTGTGTCAGTTCTAGCCCTGCCATTGGGTATGTATACTTAGTTTGCCTCCTCAATAATACGTATGAGGTTAATTATTCACAGTGTTGACCACCATCAGAGTACCAGGAACACTCATGTGTGTAATCCATTAATCCTATAATAGAATATTAGAATATAAGCATAAATAATAATAACAATTTAATACTTATCGTAATAATATCTCGAACCTGAAATTAACTGGAAAATCATATTATATGCAAATTTAGAATACTTTCACTCAGTCATGCTATTCAGCCTTTGTATGTATGCAGTTATGTTTAGTCTGTAATGTTTGTTGTTGTGAAATGAAATCGTGTATGTACTATGTTTTTTTTTTTTTGTAATCGAAATTATCTCTACCATACCAAACAACAAATCTCTGTTGTAATGTTTTGACATTAAAAAAAAATCATATCTTTGTATAATATTAGCACTCGTTCCATGATGCATAAATGGGAAGTGAATGATATATTACATGTATGACTGACATGATCCTCTCATCGACGGTGTGATGAGTGAACCATGACGTACAATACGCAAATGAATGATAATTTCACTATTTAAATGACATGACCCTCTCATCCGCGGTGTGATGAGGGAATCATGACGTACAGATTGCATATATGTGTTCGTGAAATGTTAGTATGATAATGACTGTTGATGCTAAATAAATATGGTCCATGACATGAACGTGACTATTATCATAATATGTACAACTAATATATTATAGTTCGTTATCTCGTCGTGTAGATGCCCGTCGGTGTTGACCAAACTATCGCATCGACTTAGATCACGATCGACTCGAACAAAAGTCTGATATCACCATAACACAACACTCGGAGATAGTGTCGAGCTGCCAAGGTCAGAATGTCTTCACAATCGTCATCCAAACAATCTGGCAATTAATCAAATTGGAAAAGATCTGTACCTATCTGATAATAATTATCTTAATTAACTAACATATGGTAAACTGTCTGTTGTGTATTTGTAAACATTCTATACGGGAGTTTAGAAGTGAAACTATTATTCGGAATACTGGATTACTCCATGTTAACATGTATGTACGCAGACTGTAACAAGAAATGTGATATCTGTATAGATTTCTATAGTCTACTGAGAAGATCAGCCAGGTTATCATCTTTACCCGGTATGTGGCAGATGTCACAATCATAATCTTGCAAAAGAAGAGACCATCTGTGTATTCTGGAATTTTTCGGATGACCATCTTTAAAGACTTGTAAAGGCTTATTGTCAGAAAGAACAAGGAATTTCTTCCCGAGCAGATATTTAGAAAACTTATTGACGCTTTCTATCAGAGCCAAAGCTTTAAGTTCAGTGACAGCGTATTTCTTTTGAGTTTCTGATAGTTTCCTGCTAAAGTACAGATCAGGATGTAATTTACCATCATGAATTTACAAAAGAATTGCCGAAATTGCATGAAAGCTCGAGTCAGTCTGAATAATGAAATCTTTCGAGATGTCAGATAGTTTCAGAATTGGACAATTACTGAAAAGATTCTTAATTTGTTGCAGAAGTTCATTGCCATAGGGCAGGTACCCGCTATTGACGTCAACAAAATAAAGGAAGAATTCTAGAACCCAAAAGCTTGGAGAAATCTAGGATACGAGTTGTCAACAGAGAGAATCGTCATGCTGACGTCACGAGACAACAAAGAGTCTTGGCTGGAGTTTTAGAACGACAAGCTGTGCTTGAAACGATCAGGACATTGTAAAGTGGGGAATCCTTAGTGGACATAGAAAGTGGCTAGAATAATAGTGACATAGACAACATGCTCTTAGAACATGAGGCTGAGAATGAATCAACCAACCGCCGAGAAAATTAGTAGAATTCTGAACCGGCTGGAAATAGACCTTGAGGATGGACAGAAGGTGAATTGAAAGACATTTCAACGTAGTCAAAATTAATCACTCTAAAGGTTAGGAAGAGTCAATATGAATATTAATATCAATAATATGGTTACCGACCGCCTTGGAAGTCTCTAGGCACGGTACTTATTGTAAAATATTTAGTGATTGCCAAACCAATGAGTTGTGTGGAATATTAACCACCGATTGATTCGATTACACAGATGTCTGCAGTTCGGCATTGTTTATTCCTTTGGTTCTAAAGCCAAAGTGCCGTTAATAGATTTACGAGCTAATTATCTTGTTTCATGTTGATGTTCAAGAGTTGTTGACAGCAGCAGCGCATTGGCATTCATCATGTTTATCTGTCCACCTAATCTTAGCAGGTTGACCTTTTTTCAATAGTTCTGAAAAAGTTGCTGTCATATCAGCGAAATTAGGAATGAAATTTTGGTAATAATTGATGAGTCCTAATACACTTCTAACTTCTTTCTTGGTGGTGGGAGGTTTAATGTTTAGAATTCTGGTGACCACATGTGGGTCTGTTTTATGAAATCCATCAGAAATTCTATGCCCGAGAAATTGAACTTCGTTGTAACCTATTTCGACTTTGCTAGGTTTAGCTTTCAGTCCATACTGTTGTATTCTTTGGAATACCTGTTTCAGGATCTTAGTGTATCGATATCCGTAGTGTGTATGCAGACATCATCCATATAAGTTGCTACTTTGGTAATACCTTGTAGTAACCTGCGCATCATCCACATAAAAGTACTTTTCGCCCACTCATAAAGACCTAAAGGAGTAGCGAAAGCAGTGATGTGCATGGACTCTTTATCCATAGGGATTTACAAATATCCCTGGTGGAGAGCATCTCATTTAATTCATACACGTAGTCATATAAGCTCCTGTTCCCGACTATCTGTCTGTCTGTCTGTCTGTCTGACCCGGCCCGGCTTCACCCAGTCCCTGGTGGGGAGCATCTAATTTAATTCATATAAGTAGTCATATAAGCTCCCGTTCCCGACTATCTGTCTGTTTGCCTGTCTATCTATCTGACCCGGCGTGGCTTCGCCCAGCTCCTGACGGGGAGCGTCTCATTAAATTCACACAGTAACTTAAAATAATGTCCTTCCACACACCATCCATTATTTTTAATGAAAACTGTTTTTAATCACCTACAAGACTGTAGATAACTTCTTTAAGCATAAAAAGATGAGTTACAATGTTATGCATTATGCATTATTTTTATGAAAACTTTGAAAATGCCCTAAAGATTATATCATTATTTATTATAACTCATATTTAAATATTGAGCACAACCCACTACTGGCAACGCCGATCGCATTCTGGTATGAACCTAAGGCCTATCCACGTCAATATGGAAGCACTATACTCGAGTTTCGCCCTCGTTTGAGCTCGTCAGTAGTGCATATCCCTGACCGGATCCGGAAACAGTCCCGGATCACGCATGTGAAGCGGGTGTGTAACTACGCGGCACACACTGGACACCCAAATTATCCCAATAGAATATCACAACGCTACCCATCATAGGCTATGCTCAAGATTGCCCAATCGCCGAGACCGACGTCCGTCAATCGATGGGACCCGAACGATCAGGACTTCTCACTGGCAAGGAACACCAGGCCTCCTAAATCCAGTGAGCAATAATCAATTGATTATGTGGTTGTTTCGGGATTTGAAATTTAAATATTGAGCACAACCCACTACTGGCAACGCCGATCGCATTCTGGTATGAACCTAAGGCCTATCCACATCAATATGGAAGCACTATAACTCATATGCCTGTAAATAACTATAGGCAAAGAGTTTATAAATCTTTTAAAACCATGCAACAATATGACTATAAAGTATATAGAAATGTTACTAAAAGTTATGCCCCTTGAAATAACTTTTCTAGAGTTAAGTCCCCTTGCTATATAGAAATTATAATGAAAAATGGAATATTAAATTTTATTAAGTAAGTAGCCGATTTTACACTAAGAAACTATTACAGTCGGTTGCACAGGAATGAAAGGAAGACGTGTAGAAAATTTTATCTCAATCGGATGTACCGTTACGAACGCATCCAATACATTGCCAACCACATAAGTCTCTTTTATATATATAGATTATCGTCTCTTGCCTCCGACGCTACATGGCACAATGCAATTACGTCCGAAAAAAAAAACACTCCGGATGAACGCAGAAGAAGAAGATATGGCGTATATGAGAGTACGGCAAGGATGTGATTTGTCACTGGATCTCTTCTGCCTCGATAGCGAAGTAACAATGAGAGAGATCAAAAAGAAGCCAAGAATAATATTCGGAGGTTATAATATAAACAGTATACGCTATGTAGATGACATGGTATTGATGGTGGATAATGCAAAAGATCTACAACAATTGTTGAACATTGTAGAGTGCAAAGAAAGGACTCTCCTTGAATATCAAGAAAACAGCAATAATGGTGATATTAAATAAAAAGGTGACACCTAAAAGTGAAATAGAGGTAGAAGGGAAAATTCTTCACCAAGTGGATAGTTTTAAATACCTAGGGGCAATTATAACATCATATGGAAGATGCACAACAGAGATTAAGGGCAGAATATAGCAGGCAAAGGCTGCATTTCAGAAAATGAAGAATATCTTATGCAATAAGTCACGATCACTGAATGTAAGGACGAGAGTACTGAAGTGCTATATAGAACCTGTTTTGCTGTATGGCTGTGAATCTTGGAATGTAAACTAGGAAGAGATTGGAAGCAACAGAGATGTGCTTCCTGAGACGAATGTTGCGAATTCCTTGGACTGCCAAAGTAACTAACAACGAATGCCTGAAAGAGGCTAATGAAACAAGAACATTATATACAACAATAAGAAAGAGACAAAAGGCATTTTCTGTGTTTGGTCATGTGATGAGAAGAGAGCAAATTTAAAACATCGTGACAACTGGAAAGATCGAGGGGAAGAGAGGGAGAGGCAGACCAAGAGAAATGATGCTGGATGGATTGAGACAGTGGCATGGAGGAATAGCAACAGTGGAGTTGATCCAGAAAACCAAACACCGAGATCTGTGGAGAGTCATGAACGCCTACGCCAGCCGGCATGGTACTTGATGATGATGATATATTCATAAACCAGATGTCCTGCCTCTGTTGCTGTCATGCAAAAACAACTGATAACACAACGATGACATTGGTATAGATGTTAGAGAGCTACCCTGACAACGACGTGAGAGCGATCTGACGAGGGTTTTATTGTCAGCACTCGTCATTGACTAAGGTAGTAAAGTCTGGCCACCTATTCCTCCGTGCTCTCAGGCCTGTAGAAAATGGGATTGTTCTAGCAATTCACATAATCACAATAGGTTCACTCTATGGAACTTAATACCGGGTGTTTGTAAAGTCTAACTACACTGTGTATGTAGAAAAAATTTGGAAAATGAAGTACATGATGTCATAAAAAATGTGCTGGTTTGTAAGTTTGGGGTCACATCCCACCATGGAGATGGTACTTTCGTCCCTGCTTCAATCAATGCAAGTCATTTTCAGAGCTCACACGACCTGAACGCCAACGCATCGGACTTAAGAATTCAAACTTATTCTTCCGGAGGATTCACAAACCAACCAACCATCCAACCATTCAACCAACCACACAACCAACTGTATGACCATTCAATCATCCAACCAACCAACCAACCAACAAACCAACCAACCAACCATCCAGCAAACCAACCAATTCACCAACCAACCAACCACAACACGCTTTACATATTTATAAATAATGTCACCTCCAAATGATGAATCCTGGTAGGTTACTATAGCTTTGAGTTTTGATGTCTAGTGCGTCCCCTAGCCTCTAATTGCTCCTTCTACTTCTATGAGCGTCAAACAATACATCTGTGTTTATTTATGAACTACTTTAGTTGCCTCAAAGGGCTACCCAATTGATATTTAAATATTTAGCTTCTTTGAAAGCTGCTATAAAGGATTTTCGAATTGACAAAGTTAAACTCTAACTTGTATGGAAATGAGCATGTTCTTTCACTCTCGCTGTTTGAACTACACACCACACCCCCACAAGGGTCAGCTGATATACAGCATGTGTTAATCTCACCCTAGTTTGAAGTTACATAAACATGCTACATACTTCATAGATCAAGGCATTGAGGGGAAAGTACGTCACATAACAATCCAATTATTGAAGTATTTGTATTTACAACGTTTACTTTCACGCGTACGTACTTTCTTTTGCCACCGATTATTTCACATTGAAACTTAGGCCTCACTCAACCATCCCACGTCAACCCCCTCCTATTCTTTTTTTCTATTATTTGTTCCTTCTATGTCTTTCCAATATTAGATTAATCAGCATTCTTCGCCTAGAGAAAGGATATCTTTTCATCTTAATTGATTGCATTATTTTTCCTTCTCTGCTTCTAAAGATTTGTTTCATAATTGGTTGGCTTTTGTGGCTAAGTCTTTTTTTTTTTATTTAACAGGATAAGATACACCAGCACTTCACCAACCACCCTGAATCGCCTTTTACGACACACTTGGGGAGAAAAAAAAACTTATTCTATACAAAGCTGTATTTACAAGATGCACTGTGTCACGGTGCGGAAGCTGCTGGCCTTATGTTTGAATGAATGCTCCCACAACAGGACAGCACACTCACGTTAGTCCATAAACAAGTCGCTCACACTATATGAGGAGAACGGCAACGCCTTTATTGCCGGCAAGCATCAGATTACGAATGTGAATGATGAGGAAGATCGTGTCTTCAGTCTCTCACTTACTACTCCCATTCTCGCAATGAGCTCACTAATCATACCTGCATATGTGGCTGGACCGTTAGGCCACTGAGCGTGATATCGCCTGCATTAGTAGTGTCATGATGTCTAGGTACCGGTAACATGGCCGAAGCCTCCTCACGTGTTCTAATGTCGTTACGTTCCGATAATATCTATTGAACTGTCTCGTACCTGATCTGGCGCCGCAACTCCTACCACCACTGATGAGATGTGGAATACCTGTCTAAGTATACACTAGTGAAGGAATCTAGTCGTGTGTATTATCTGTAATCTGGTGATCGAATCTGGTCGTCTGTAGTGTCTGAAAGCTGGTGATCGAATGCCCCAAAACTACAGATAGGCTGTTAACCTACGTACCGTATGACGTGGCATTTGTTTATTATAAGTGCTATATTGTGCACCTTTCTCAGACTTTCCTATTTCTAAATATTGATGCACTCGCTTATCATTTTAACTCATCTACGCTGTCATCAGCCCCATGACACACTGCGTGTTTTCGTTTACATTTGCGAATACAACAAATACGTGCATATGCACATGTGGTTATTTTTTTAATTCGCATATACTCTACAGGACATCGCTGTCAACATCAGCATCTTTCAGCTGATTGTTGATTTCTTTGCAAGATTACGCTCAGTAGTTTGCCATTGCTTTCTCAGCGGCCGGCTCACTTATCCCGTAAGTTACCAAAGCGGCGAGAACCGCTTCCAATTCTCGCGCGCTGCGTTACCCTACGTGGATAAACGGGATTACGGAGAAAGTCGTTTAAATCCTAGGCCGGGGAGACCGGCACATATGATTATACTTGTTGACAATGATGACGGGGTGATCATCTGCTCTCATGCATATTAAAATCTTTCAACAGAAATTCTTTCACGCCCCAAGTATTCCTATTAACACTTAGGACCTATGTAGATTGAACCGTTAACTTGACATAACAACAACGGATCATATGATCACGGAAACATTTTTCTTAAAATTTAACAAATGTTACATTTCTATGTAGATCTGCCTCGCGCTCAAAGAAAGGGTTGTAGATTCGTTTCGGAATATGTCATCCGGTTCGCCAGTGCACATTTTTTGAAGACCTCTCGCGGGAGGCTAGAGCTACGGAGTTCGTGCTCAGTGCGACTCTATCTGCAAGTGGCTAACCTCTCTGTGGAGAGAGATCGAGCTATATGGTATAAAACTCGGTGCAATGAAGTCAATCCGGTACTTCAATTTTAATTCACCGCAAACACCGCGGTGAATTAAAATTGAAGTACCGTCAATCCTATTGTTTTTTAATCCCATCTTTTTTGTTTACTATTCTTTGCTTCCGTAATCAGCATCTTAATATCATCATCTCCGCTTGGAAGGTCGGCTGTTATGATTCTCCAACACCACATGTCCATTGTTTTTACGGTGCTTCATTATGGTACTTCATTATATGTTGAACACTTTTATGTAGTATATATCTGAGGAGATCCAGTGAAATATTACTGGGAACAGGCAATATATCGCGCAGCATACCGTTTGTGTCGGAATATATATGCAAGGTGTTTGTAAAGCTTCACTACACTTTGTATGTATAAAAAATTTGAAAAATGAAATTCATGATGTCATAAACCAATGTGCTAAAAATTCATTAAATTAGTTGCAATAGTCACTGCTATGGTCTATCGCTGTTTTGTCGAAGGTGGAAAGTACCAATGAAGTAAGTATTCATTATAACATGCGCTGGAAATGTCCACCACGGGCTTCAAGACATGACTGTACACGTCTCTTCATATTGTCAAATACCTTCTGCAACGTGTGTATCGACCGCCATTTCGAAACAATTATTTAACCCAAAAAAAAATATTTTTCCCCCGTTGATAACACCATTCTGTCTGGAGTGCAAAGAATTACTCCAATTGATAACACCATTTTGTATGGAGTGCAAAGAAATACTCTAGCAGACGACAACCATTCGCTGCATATTGCTTCACAATGGACGGTGGAGCACATTTTTTTTTAAAAATTACATCATGCACATTTAAAAAATTTGTTCTACATACAAAGTCTAGTGCGACTTTACAAACACTTTACAAACGCTATTTAAGTGTTTGTTACAGTGAAATTTCTCTTTATTTTCAATTGTGGAATGTATATTTCTTTCCCAACATATTATCTTCTCCTCTATCTGGAACCATCTGTGTAGATAATGATAACGTCTTTTGACACTTGGCGCGCGTGACTGTTGGCTTCATCTTTCATTATTTCTGACAAGGTATCTTTATGCAGTATAACTGATAGTTGGCAAATTGCGATGGGAAAAGAGCAAAGGGGAGACAAAGAGATAAATAAATGAATGGCTTGGACATATGACATAATCGAGACAAGCCCACAGCCCCACATTCGAGACTGCTGAGTAAACGTAAAGATTAGTGACATAATTGTTTTCGTATGACACAATGAAAGAAATTAAAAGACGAATATCTATTGTTCTTCAAAAACTAAAACAACTGAATAAATTGTGATGTGGGACAGATAGACCTGCATAAATTAGTTTTTAATGCATGCATCTTTGTCATGATTTCACTGTGTATCCACCAGATAATGACAATACAGACGGTCATATTCATGGCCTGTGTGCAAAGCTACATTTGTTTTTTAACCGGGACAGAAAAACAAAGTCGGAATGTACATCTGCAGTTGTTTACCAGTTAGATCAAGGACACCGCTAAGTCGCCAACATCAAACAAGGAAATCTTCTTTGACAATCCCCACAAGACGGGAAATTGTAGGCATATGTTGAGAAAAAGGGGGAAGCGACTTGTGCATGGATTGTAAAAAAGGGGGAGATAATCTACTATTGTGACATTGATGAAACCCAAGGGAAAGAATTTATTCAGAAATGGATAATCTGCCCTTGAACCACCTTTGTTAACATCAAAAGAACGTCACGTGGCCACTCAAGGCTGTTGGGTAAAAACATGCTTTGTTTACAAGTAGTGTAACTCTGAGGATTGACTTGCACGGACGTGTTTGTCACTGCAGTGGATTTAAAAAAAAATATCTACCGTGTGCGGAAATTAATTAGATTTAATTGTACACGTGCCTGTTATGGCAAAATGTGGATATGATTTCGAAGACACTGTTGTGTTGTGCTTAAGGTATTGTAGAGAGTATATTTAAGCCTAGTTAATATAAGCAGTAGCCTCGGTAAAACTTGCTAGAGTAATGAATAGAATTAGCTCTGCTAGTGAGAATTGTGTAGTGGGGTGATATTGGGGAAATTGGGGATGGGGAGAATGTACAATGATGGGATCTTCTAGTGATGTCTGCTAGGGGTCTACACTTTACATTTTGCTCTGTCCTGATCTTAACCCACTGCAGACCGGAGTGAAGAACTCCTATGCCCATGACAGAGAATGTTCACTGTCATGTATCTGAGTGAGGCGGACACCCCCCCCCCATCCAATGGAGGTTGGGGACAGTTGCTATCACCCAATGTGTTGTTCTCTCGTTGACAGGTTCCTTTAGGTCACTCAAGTCACTGAGAATGGAGACCTTGGTGCAGGCAGTTGGTCAACATCTTTTGCACTTAGCCCATGATAGAAAGGGTTTACGGGAACAAGCATAAGAGGGATTATCAAACGTCACACATTAACAGAAGACCAGAAATTGTTTTCTCCGCACCATTTTGGAGGAAGACCAATCGTCAAATTAATGTTTCAAACATCACTTGGGAACAGAATAGTAAAAAGTGAATTTCTTTTACACCACCTGGGAACAGCCCAGTGGCAGTATGTTTTACACGACAGGTGAACAAACAAAGAGATACAGTTATTCCCCATCACATGGGAATAAATCAGTATAAACTTATTAGGAAGTTAGTATAACAATGGTCTTGTGAACAGTAGACACTTGAGACAGGAAGTACATTTATTTCAAAGAACAGTATGTTCGTGTCCTCACTAGACAAGGGTGTTATAAGTATAGGAACAAATTAGACATATATTAACTGTGTGATCCAGACAGGATTTAGGGTCGGACTGTGACTAGTTCTTTTGAGTGATCAAACAGCCACCGGTGGAAATCTACATCTAGCAGGATGGACACATACCTGGGTGAGGTCTTCGTGGACTGAATGAAGATGTGGTGTGATCCTTTCTGGGATGATCGGGCTGGGCTCTTCAGCTACCTGGTCTAAGTCTGCACCCACTAGAATATTCGACACACATTCTACACATTACTAACACACACTTCTCACACTTATACTCTTTGCTTAATAAATTATTTTGTATTTATTTGTTAAAGCTAGAGTTGTGGAGTATGTTATGTTGGGGAGGAGTGAGAGGGGGCATGATCTAAGGGTGAGTGAGAGTAAGAAAAAGGGGTTTGCAGACCGACGGAGTTTTGTGGACGGAGTCTGGTGGTTTCTCTAAGACAACAATATTGGGGTAATAAAAATGTGGTGTGGATTCCCATCACTCCAAGGACGACACTAAAGTAAGTAAGAAAGACTTACGACATTTATTGGGGGCTCGTAAACGTGATCTTTGGACAGCGGGATCTCTTGTAAGCGGGATCTCTTGGAAGCGGGATCCTTTGACAGTGGGATCTCCTGACAACGGGGTCTTTTGACACGGGATCTTTACTAAGAGGACGGTGATATTGTTGGAGAGAGAATCCAGCTAGAGTGAATGTGGATAGGGGTTAGGATACATATCTTACCTGTTCACACCTCACACGTCTGCATAGGTCTGTGGTCCTGATTCTTCTCTTGTCACTGAGTGATTGTGTTGTGTGTGGTCTTAATTATTAGATTAACAGTGATTGTTCATTATATATATATTCCTCTTGGAGATAATCTGCACCCTATCTGCTGACTTACCTGTCTGAAAAATGGCCACTCCTAAATTAACTGGGGCAGAACTAAGGGCAAAGGGGGAAGGAATGGGTTTGTCTGGTTCAGCTTTAACGGATTACATACAGGAAGTGGAGAGAGAGTATCGTCAAGCAGAAAGAGACGATCGGAAGGCCGAATTGGAATTGAGGACGATGGAGTTAGAAACTAAGAGGATAGAAGCTGAGCAAGCCACTAGAAGGATGGAACTTGAAGCTGAGCAGGCAGCTAAGAAATTAGAAGCTGAGCAAGCAGCTAGGAAACTGGAAGCTGAGCAAGCAGCTAGGAAACTGGAAGCTGAGCAAGCAGCTAGGAAACTGGAAGCTGAGCAAGCAGCTAGGAAACTGGAAGCTGAACAAGAAGCTCAGAAAAGGGAGCACGAGTACAGGATGCGGGAACTCGAGCTCAAGAGTCAATCTAATGGGGAAACTGAGGGAGCAGTTGGAGGTTCCTCAGTCCCAGGCTCAACACCAGTAGGTGGACAGGGGTACCATGCTATGAAGTTTCCTTTGGCGGTCTACGAGGAGGACAAAGAGAAGATTGACCAATACCTTCAACGCTTCGAGGCTATGTCAGTTGCTATGGGTCTGGAGCGTAACAAATGGAATCTTAAGCTATCCCAGGGATTATGCGGGACGGGATACGAGGTTTATACTCGCCTGCCACCAGGACATGAGAACAATTATGATGAGTTAAAGACGGCTCTGCTGAAACGATTCGTGGTTACGTCACATACCTACCGGAAAAAATTTCGAGCAGCGAAACGAGAACCGGGGGAGTTGTTTGCCGCCTACAGTTTGCGTCTTAAATCTTATCTCCATAAGTGGATGGATTTGGCTGGGTTCGCACATGACTATGAGAATCTGGAAGAACTCATGGTGGTCGACCAGCTGAAGAAGCATATGTCAAAACCTCTCAGGACATTCCTGGGAGAACAAGGAGCGGAACGTATTGACCTCGTGACAAAATTAGCAGAACGGTTCGTAGAGGTACATGGGGAGGCCGGGGAAAACCTTCCCACCAACACCAAAAGTCAGGAGAAACATGACAAGAAGAAAGCCAAAAGCTCTGGAACAAAAAAGGGGGAACCTTATGTGCAAAAATCAGAGGATAGTTCAGAGAAGACGAAGGAGGGAAGCAAGAGCTCTTCGAGCTCTACACCAAAACGACCGTGGTCGGAGAAGTGGTGTTCAATTTGTAAGTCACCCACTCACAATACGAGGGACTGCAAATCGAAGGCTAAGAGCCCTCACTTCGCAGCATGTCAAGTGACTTCCAAGGAGGTTGTCACGGAGAATGCCAAGGTCAGCAAGATAGCTCACCATCAGGAGAGCTCACTCAAGTCCGGCACAAGAAAATCTAGGACAGAGAAATGGTGCAACCAATGCAAGTCAAACACGCACAATGCTATTGACTGCAAGAGAAAGTCAGGAGAATCTAAATTCATCGTGTGCCCCGGGAGACCTAAGGTGGAGCCCACTGAACAGGTCGAGGCCGACGAAGAAACTCCAGACCAGGAAAAACCACCTGTAGTGGAATTGGTAGAGGTTAACGGTCGTCAAGTGGAGTGTTTGTACGACACAGGACTGGACGGGGAGGCCGTGATTTCTGCGGATCTGGTACACCCAGAACAATTCACAGGTGAGACCATGGAAATACAGCCTGCACAGAAGAGTGCTGTGGCCATGAAGTTGCCCATTGCTAACGTGGAGATTCGGTCAAGATATGTCACCGGCACAATCAAGGCTGCTGTATTGACCGATCCCATTTTCCCAGTAATCCTAGGTTGCCGGTATGTCTTTCTGGGAATGCCCAGGGAGCCAATCCATATGGGAGCAATACAGACTCGCTCTCAGACGAGAACGGAAGAGGCAGACGCAATTGTGACTAACCCAATGCCGGGGGAGCTACGAACTGCCCAGAGTGAGGATGATACTTTACGTCCTTGCTACAAAAAGCTGCAGAAAAGTGCTGATCCACCAGGACGGGGGCAGTACTACATGAAGAATAGGATACTCTACAGGAGAGCAGGAAGGGGAGACAACCTATACGGTCAGTTGGTCGTCCCAAAAGCTCACCGGTCCCAGATTCTTCATATGGGGCATACCATCTCCTTTAGTGGACATATGGGTATTGCCGCCACCATGCAGCGGATTTCCTGCCACTACTATTGGCCGGGAATGACAGAGGATGTGCGTCGGTATGTGAAGTCATGCCCTGAGTGCCAGAGGGTGGCACCGAAACACTGGACAGCACCGGTGGTCCTGGGTGAGATGCCCATCATGAACTCTCCTTTCGAGAGGGTAGCCATCGATATCGTGGGTCCACTTCCTAGGACTAGGAAGAGGAACATGTATATACTCACAATGGTGGATTGCTGTACAATGTGGGGTGAAGCCATACCGTTGACCACGATTGACTCGAAACGAGTGGCGGATGCACTGATGGAGGCCTTTACAAGATTAGGCTTCCCAGATCAAATTCTGACGGACAATGGGTCCCAGTTTTGTGGAAAACTCATGGAGGAGGTATTTAGAGTGTTTCACTCTAACCACATACATACCAGCCCTTACCATCCTCAAGCCAATGGACAAGTAGAGCGTTTCAACGGCACGTTGATGACAATGCTCAGGAAACTAGCGCAGGAAAAACCTGATAGGTGGGATGAATATATCCCTGCAGCACTCTTTGCCTATCGGGAAGTTCCTCATGGCTCAACAGGACTACCACCCGCTACGTTGCTGTTTGGTCGTCCAATCAAAGGACCGTTGGAAGCCATGTTGAGGAGTTGGACTGAAGAGGGGACGTCAGAAGAAGTAATCTCATCCTATCAATACGTGGAGGAACTGAAAGAAAAACTCCACAAAGGATGGACTCTGGCAAATCAAAACTTGAAAAAGGCCAGGAAAAGACATGCGGCTTACTACAACCGTAGGTCTAAAGACAGATCTCTAGAGGTGGGAGACAAAGTTTTGTTGCTACTCCCAACGGGAAACAACAAACTGGAGATAGGTTGGCAAGGACCATTTCCCGTGGAAAGGGTAATATCCAGAACCAACTATCAGATCCGGATCCGGGGAAAGTCGAAGATTTTCCATATCAATCTCTTGCGGAAATACGAAGAGAGACCCGGAGAAAAAGCAGCTCACCTCATGGCAATGGCAGTTGCAGTGGAGACAGAAGTGGGAACCAGCGAGGGCAGGGAATATCCCCTGGTACACCAGGAAACCTACAAGGATGTGCAGGTGAACCCTGATCTGACCTCCCAGGAGAGGGAGAAGATAACCCAGGTTCTCAGGTCTCATAAGGAGATACTGACTGATAAACCAGGACGAACGAGGTTGGTGGAGTTCGAGATGACGTTGACTACACGGGAGCCTGTTCGCCAGAAGGTTTACCCAGTGCCCTTCTCTAAAGAAAAGGCCCTGGAGGAGGAAATACAAAAACTGCTGGAGGATGACGTGATTGCACCATCCACATCCCCATACAATGCGGGGGTAGTTTTGTTACGGAAACCAAGTGGAGAACACCGGTTGTGTATAGACTACCGACTTCTGAACAGTCATACACAATTTCAGGTGGAACCTTTGCCGAATCCAACGCAGTTATTCGCTAGGCTCCATAAGGCTCGGTACTTTTCAAAGGTGGATCTGAGTCGGGGGTACTATCAAATACCAGTCAAACCGGAGATTCGACCACTGCTGGCCTTCAGTACACCCAGTGGACACTACGAATTCAAGGTCATGCCCTTTGGTCTCAGCAACGCACCTAGTGTGTTTACACGTATGATGAGGACTTTACTAGATCCTTTACAGGATCCGGCCATCATCTCCTTCATGGATGATATTCTGATTTCCAGTGGCAGCTTGGATGACCATTTGCAATCCTTGGAGAGAGTGTTTAATAGACTCAAGGAAGCAGGGCTTACCGCTCGTCCAACCAAGTGCATGATTGGTTACCAGACTCTGGAATTTCTAGGTCACACCATCACTCCAGGACACATTGTCCCAGAAGAGAAGAACCTAGAGAAAATCAGAAATGCCCCAAGGCCAAAAACGAAGAAGGACGTGCGATCTTTTCTCTCGTTGTGTGGAATTCTACCAGAAATTTATCCCACATTTCACTGAACTGGGAGCTCCATTGACGGAAACCTTGAAAAAGGGATTCCCGGACCAAATCATTTGGACACCAGAATGTGAGACTGCCTATAGTCAGTTAAAGGAGGCCTTGGTCAGTAAACCTGTATTACAGCTCCCGGACCTTTCCAAACCATTTGTGTTGAGAACGGATGCAAGTGGGATTGGGATTGGGGCAGCGTTGTTACAGGAAGGGAAAGACGATGCTTCGGTTTTGAAACCTGTGGCATACGCAAGCAAGAACTACTCCAGGCTGAGAGGAATTATTCGACCGTCGAGAGAGAATGTTTGTCTCTCGTATGGGCCGTGCAAAAATTCCAGCCCTATTTGTATGGAGTTAAGTTTCGGGTCCAGTCAGATCAGCAGCCCCTGATGTTCCTGGCTACTTCTCAGAAGCTCAACGCCCGTTTGATGCGGTGGTCGTTGTTACTTCAACCCTACAATTTCACAGTTGAGTATATTCCTGGGAAGGAAAATGTTGGAGCGGACTTCTTATCAAGACACCCAGCTCCTGAAGAAGAGGAATGAATCATCTGGATTGAATTCACAGTGGAGAAGAGTGAGATGGACTACTCTCTTAAGAGGGGGCCTATGTCATGATTTCACTGTGTATCCACCAGATAATGACAATACAGACGGTCATATTCATGGCCTGTGTGCAAAGCTACATTTGCTTTTTAACCGGGACAGAAAAACAAAGTCGGAATGTACATCTGCAGTTGTTTACCAGTTAGATCAAGGACACCGCTAAGTCGCCAACATCAAACAAGGAAATCTTCTTTGACAATCCCCACAAGACGGGAAATTGTAGGCATATGTTGAGAAAAAGGGGGAAGCGACTTGTGCATGGATTGTAAAAAAGGGGGAGATAATCTACTATTGTGACATTGATGAAACCCAAGGGAAAGAATTTATTCAGAAATGGATAATCTGCCCTTGAACCACCTTTGTTAACATCAAAAGAACGTCACGTGGCCACTCAAGGCTGTTGGGTAAAAACATGCTTTGTTTACAAGTAGTGTAACTCTGAGGATTGACTTGCACGGACGTGTTTGTCACTGCAGTGGATTTAAAAAAAAATATCTACCGTGTGCGGAAATTAATTAGATTTAATTGTACACGTGCCTGTTATGGCAAAATGTGGATATGATTTCGAAGACACTGTTGTGTTGTGCTTAAGGTATTGTAGAGAGTATATTTAAGCCTAGTTAATATAAGCAGTAGCCTCGGTAAAACTTGCTAGAGTAATGAATAGAATTAGCTCTGCTAGTGAGAATTGTGTAGTGGGGTGATATTGGGGAAATTGGGGATGGGGAGAATGTACAATGATGGGATCTTCTAGTGATGTCTGCTAGGGGTCTACACTTTACATTTTGCTCTGTCCTGATCTTAACCCACTGCAGACCGGAGTGAAGAACTCCTATGCCCATGACAGAGAATGTTCACTGTCATGTATCTGAGTGAGGCGGACACCCCCCCCCCCCATCCAATGGAGGTTGGGGACAGTTGCTATCACCCAATGTGTTGTTCTCTCGTTGACAGGTTCCTTTAGGTCACTCAAGTCACTGAGAATGGAGACCTTGGTGCAGGCAGTTGGTCAACATCTTTTGCACTTAGCCCATGATAGAAAGGGTTTACGGGAACAAGCATAAGAGGGATTATCAAACGTCACACATTAACAGAAGACCAGAAATTGTTTTCTCCGCACCATTTTGGAGGAAGACCAATCGTCAAATTAATGTTTCAAACATCACTTGGGAACAGAATAGTAAAAAGTGAATTTCTTTTACACCACCTGGGAACAGGCAGTATGTTTTACACGACAGGTGAACAAACAAAGAGATACAGTTATTCCCCATCACATGGGAATAAATCAGTATAAACTTATTAGGAAGTTAGTATAACAATGGTCTTGTGAACAGTAGACACTTGAGACAGGAAGTACATTTATTTCAAAGAACAGTATGTTCGTGTCCTCACTAGACAAGGGTGTTATAAGTATAGGAACAAATTAGACATATATTAACTGTGTGATCCAGACAGGATTTAGGGTCGGACTGTGACTAGTTCTTTTGAGTGATCAAACAGCCACCGGTGGAAATCTACATCTAGCAGGATGGACACATACCTGGGTGAGGTCTTCGTGGACTGAATGAAGATGTGGTGTGATCCTTTCTGGGATGATCGGGCTGGGCTCTTCAGCTACCTGGTCTAAGTCTGCACCCACTAGAATATTCGACACACATTCTACACATTACTAACACACACTTCTCACACTTATACTCTTTGCTTAATAAATTATTTTGTATTTATTTGTTAAAGCTAGAGTTGTGGAGTATGTTATGTTGGGGAGGAGTGAGAGGGGGCATGATCTAAGGGTGAGTGAGAGTAAGAAAAAGGGGTTTGCAGACCGACGGAGTTTTGTGGACGGAGTCTGGTGGTTTCTCTAAGACAACAATATTGGGGTAATAAAAATGTGGTGTGGATTCCCATCACTCCAAGGACGACACTAAAGTAAGTAAGAAAGACTTACGACAATCTTTCCCATTGCAACATACACCAGTGAGATCTGAATACTTACTAAACAAGCTGAGTTGAGTTGAGTTAAGAACCGACATCACTGCACTCAGGACATTCCCATATGTGCTCCGTCCCCTCATTCAACAGCCAGCGAAGGGCCATACTACTTACTATTCGTTCCCACCACTATCTGATTTAAAGTTCCCCTGGTCTTCACTCTCAGTTTTGAGATTCTTCCAGAACCTTTACTGATCCCCCGAAATCTCATTCTTTCAACATACGGGTTCTTAATCTGTTTCCCCGCACCTGAACCCACAAACGCATGACCATCTCCCCCTTGTCCACAGGCAGTCTACAACCAAGAGGTGTATTCCCTGCCAGCCTATCCGTCTGTTCATTCCCCCTTACTACCGCATGGCCAGGGCAAAATATCCATACAATTCTCACAATCTGTGACCTCTGAAGCTGAACAGCGCATAAGTGCCTTTGAATATAAATGTTACAGACAGATTCTAAGAATACCTTGGATACAGAAAAGATTAAATGCACCCATACGACAAGATCTGAATATTGAAGAAGGTTGACTACTAAAGACGATTTTAAAAAAAAGAAAATTGAAATATTTTGGTCACTCGAAAACGTCATGAAAATTTGGAGAGAACAATCATGAAGGGATATAAAAATTGCCTGACAGGCATGATTATATAATTTACACAACGTGGAATAGCAAAACTAGAACTTCATAACATCTATTATCTGAAATAGTATAAAGTACTATCATCATGTTCCCTGCCACCTGACGTTGGTGATCTCTATAAGTCTCCATTCCTGGTTTTCCGGATTAGTTCCATTGATAACTCTCCCCCCCCCCACTCCCTCCACTCCCGGGGGGGGGGGGGGGGCATCGTGTCGCAGTCTATCCAACAGTATTTCTCTCGGTCTGCCCTGGCCTCTTCTACCAGTCGTCACATTTTCCATTTGAACAGGATTATTACAGCTATAAATCAACATTATCAAGTGCCCTGCCAGCTGGCGTAGGCGTTCATGACTCTCCACAGTTCTCAGTCTTTGGTATTCTGGATCAACTCTGCTGATGATATTTCACCGTGCTATTATCTCAGTCCATCCAGCATCACTTCTCTTGGTCTGCCTCTGCCTCTCTTCCCCTCGATCTTTCCAGTTGTCACGATATTCTCCAATGCCTCTCTTCTCATCACATGACCGAAGACAACAGTTTGAGTGAGTGCATGGCGCGACACTGTGAGCTGTGAGTTTCGTGTGGAATGCTTTTACATTTGTCTGCGGTTGTTTGTAGCGTGGGCTGCATGTTCGGAACGATGGCGGCCGGCTGTTGCTGGATTGACTGGTTTGCCTTTTCGGCTCACGAGTGAATTTTTCAGGAGACTCCTGGGAGTCGCCGCTGGAGCTACGGAGTTCGTGCTTTGTGCGGCGCTTTCGGCGGGTCGTCCTGCGGAAAGAGACCGAGCCATATGGGATAAAACCCGGGTCAATGAAGTCTTTCTGGTGACTGCCGTTTCCATCGACGATGAACTGTATTTTTCGTGGAGGACTTTTGTGTTGGCATTCTGGCGGCGGCGGACTTTTATGTTGGTATTCTGGCGGCGGCATTATGCACAGTGTACCTGTGCGGTCTGTTGGCTTGCCGATACTCCCGTCTATTTCATTGTTCACATAGGGCAGTGAGAAGCATTTTGTATGATATTCACTGGCACAGGAACGGAGCAATATGGGGATGACCCGTTGTCGTGAAGTTGGAACCACGACTAATTAACTAAAGACAACTACTGGTCTCTTTCTTATTGTTGTATATAATGTTCTAGTTTCATTAGCCTGTTTCAGGCAATCATTGTTAGTTACTCTGGCAGTCCAAGGAATTCGCAACATTTGTCTCAGGAACCACATCTCTGTTGCTTCTAAATTTGTTCATTTACATTCCAAGATTCACTGCCATAAATACAACATAAAATTATCCCCATTCTCACCGTGTACAGTGGAGATTACTGATATTATATATATTATTATTGTTTTTGTATGACAGCATCAGAGACAGAAAGTCAGAAAGAGAGGAATTACGAAAGACTTAGTAAAGGGGGCATAGTTCTATACACGAAAAGTTACTTGATGATGATGATGATGCAGGATTACGACAAGCAGCCATCTTGTCTGTAGGTGAACTTGAGTTGTGTGTCTGAGGAAAGAAAGACCGATCTCGGCAATGATAAGGTCTAGTGTTCGTTACGAAGTGGTAAGTTCAATTTGGGATAAGCCAGAACAACATTAAACACATATATTTAGTGAACAGTTTCATAGACAACAGGTGTTGTGTTATTTGTCTCTGTATGATTCAGTTCAATTTCAACCAAATCAATTATTTATTTATTTATTATATTTCAATTCATTGAAATTCATCCTTATCATCAGTCGTCATCATTTCATACTATCATACCAACTAAAACTTCAACTAGCATTAGGGCCATAGGCTTTCACTCATGTCTATTCACAGATTTCGGTCCTTGGTGTTCAGGATCAACTCTCCTGATGATATATAATGATATAATCCTTCATTGTTCTTAAACATTCCGTGTGCTGATGCCGAGGTTAGGGTTCAGCCCCTACACCTGACAGTTGGACTAAAATGTTGATGTTGACCTGTTGTCCTTGACTTGGGGATGCACATTCAAATTACAAGTACCTCTGAAGCTGGAGTGGGTTCACCTGATGGTAAGGGGCACTGTTAATAGGGAAAGCTAGTCCACACACAAAATTCAGTCCAGCATTACTGGAAGCAGTGTGTATGGACTATGCTTGAGTTCAAAGCGAACAAGCGCAAAAACAACAACAACAACAACAAAGTATTCCAGGAATAATTCCTCCATACTCCATACCATCGTCTCAATCCATCCAGTTCCAGCATCATTTCTCCTGACCTGCCCCACTGATCTTTCCAGTTGTCACTACACGATATAAATATAATACTCTCCAATGCCTCCCTTCTCATCGATCACATGACCAAAGAATAGAATGCTGTTTGAGTGTTTGTCCCTTTCTTATTGTTGTATATAATGTTCTGGTTTCATTAGCCTCTTCCAGGCAGTCGTCGTTAGTTTCTCTGGCAGTCCAATCCAAGGTTTTCACAACATTTGTCACAGAAACCACGTCTCCTTTAAACTGCCTTACAATGCTCATTTCAAATTGATTAAAATATTTAACAATATGAATATCAATGCCAGGCAATAAATTGTCAGCCTATTGACATTGTATTGTTTGTCTTTATTCAAATTCAAAACAGGAAAATGTAAAAGTGTTGGTGAATTGTTAGGTTTTGCTGTAAAATTGTGTTTTAATTATGATGAGCCTCATGAGGCCTGAATAGTTGGATCCCCCTTCCCGCATATCCTTTACAGGACATTGCAGTCAACACCAGCATTTTTCAGCTGCTATTGATGTCTTGGCAACTTTTACGTTCAATAGTTTGCCATTGCTTTTTGAACGACCGGCTCACATACCTCTGTAAGTAACCAGCGCAACACAATCCGCTGCCAAATCTCGCGCAGCTGTGTTTTGTACGTGAGTATACGGGATTACGAATAACAGCCTTAATCCCTTCGCCAGGGAGACCGGTGAATAGTTGGATAAATCTAGAAACATTTTGAGTAAAACATTACCTCATTCTAGTCTCCATACCCACACTAAGTTGATAAAGCAATATGTATTTTGAAGGATAATGTTTTATGTACCTCACCGCCATGAAAATGTAATAATAAAATATGTGTCTAGATGCAAATTAGCATTGCTTTAAAAAAAAAAGTTAAAGTTAGTTGCATATCCTTTACAGGACGTCACAGTCAACACCAGCATTATTTGCTGTTGTGATCTCTTGGCAAGTTTATGTTCAGTAGTTTGCCACTGCTTTCTAAACAACCGGCACCCATACCATTTCATAAAAAACCAACGCAAGGTGGTCTGCTGCCAAAATTCCCACAGCTGTGTTTCGAACGCAGGTATGCATGATTACAAACTGCGTCCGTAACTCCTTTGTCACGGAGCCAGCTATTGCTTTTTTGGGCACTGCCAAATTAATATTTCTTTATTTCATTTTCTTTGAATACCTGCATTCCTGCATTCTTTCTTTAACTAAAATGAAACAATGAATCCTATTTGTGGCATTGAGGAAACAGTAATAAAAGATTACAGGTGTAGGTGTAAGTGAAGATGATTTGATTGACTAGGCTGATGATGATAACCAAGATGATGATTATAAAGGTGAATCTGACAAAGATGATAATAGCAAACAAACAATGGTAAAGGTAAACAAGAATAATCTTACAGAAAATGAAGGGAATTAAAGCAAAAATGATGATGATAATTGTTTTTTTATGTCACTTTGAACTTAGTCCACAAACACACGCTACTGCCATTACTACTACTACTACTGCTACTATAGTATGTCCACATTTGTTTGCCTTCATTCACGATCAATTATTTTGAAAACTGTCTGTTGCATCGTTATGAAATTTTTCCAGCCGTCTTATATTTACCCCCACCCAAGGAATATGTCTTTGATAGGTCCAAAAACAACTTAAATCATTGAAAGCGGCGACATTCCTTTGATGTTTTGCTGAACAACTTGTGATTTCTCGCTAACAAAGTTATTTTTACGGTAATGTGAGACCTGCCAATTCTAATGACACACAAAGGCGTATCCGGATTCGTATGGGAGTGGGTGCAATGAAAGAACTAACTTAAAATCGACAGGGTCGGCTGCATCCCACCGGGTTTTTATCCCATATGGCTCAGTTTCTTTCCGCAGCGCGGAAAGCGTCGCACAAAGCACGAACTCCGTAGCTCCAGCGACGATCCTCGGGAGTCTCCAAAACAATGCACTCGTGAAATGAAGGACGCGGCCCGGAATCGAACATAAAACCTTCGGAGCCCGAGTCAGACGGCTTGACCACTTCACCACGGAGAATCCCGAGAGGGGTGCAATGTGTAATATTAGTAAAGACAGAAAATTTACAGAGGCACGGGGTAAATAATTTGTAAATTAACAGGAAAGTAGAAGGAATATATTTCTTACCTTATTTTTCATTTCCTTCTTGTTTCTTCAGCTGATGCTGATGCTGTAATGTTTAGGGCCTGCAATTTGTCTGAATAGTTGGAGCAAAATATCCCAGTAAGTGTGTACGTAGATTAAGGTCTGCGATCTGCTCGGACCTTAATCTGTGTCGGACGATTCCAGTAGGTTGATGATTGCTCTCGGTTGCATAAAATTCAATCCATCCTTTCTCCAATAGTCCTCTTCCTCTTTCAACACATGGTCCTGATGTTTTTTTTCATTACTAACACACACTTCTCACACTTATACTCTTTGCTTAATAAATTATTTTGTATTTATTTGTTAAAGCTAGAGTTGTGGAGTATGTTATGTTGGGGAGGAGTGAGAGGGGGCATGATCTAAGGGTGAGTGAGAGTAAGAAAAAGGGGTTTGCAGACCGACGGAGTTTTGTGGACGGAGTCTGGTGGTTTCTCTAAGACAACAATATTGGGGTAATAAAAATGTGGTGTGGATTCCCATCACTCCAAGGACGACACTAAAGTAAGTAAGAAAGACTTACGACACCTCGTAGCACACAGGCATGTGCCAGGGCAAAATATCCATACAATTCTCACATCTGTGACCTCTGAAAGCGACGAGAGCCATTCCACACAAAACATTCCTTTTCCACCTTGCTAAGATTTCAATATACTAAAGAAAATGGGAATTTTCTTAAACAGGTCATTTGATACAATTATCTAGACAGTCCATAACTCTGACGGAGATCCTTGTAAGAGATTAGAACAAGAAATCGCCATGGCGAGGTAGCCTTTTTTGCAAGTGGAAAACTCTGATGTAACATAAAATATGTCATTTGGCTGTCGAGAAAAGGGGTGTTGAGGTGCTAAATAGAACCCATGCTTTTGTATGGCTGTGAAGGCTGGACAGTGAGCAGAATGACAAGCTGAAACTATGATGGTTGTGGAAATTGGTGTTCCTTGGGAAAATGCAAATATACCTGGACAGACAGAAAACCATGACCAAGTCCACAAGAAACAAATGAAAATCGTAAACCGATTAGACATTAGACTGTAAAGTCAAAAATATTTTAGCCACGCTATGAGAAAATAATAAATTGGAGGAACTGGTGACAACTGCAAGATCCGAGGGAATAGAATAAGAGAATGCAGAGAATTAATACCTGATGATTTGCCTGCGTGGTATGGTCCAGACAATAACACTGAGCTGATCCACGACTCTTGTTTCGCTGAGATCGCGAAACATGACCGCTAAAGCAATATCGGCATGGCACATGATGAATTGAGCACCATATTCAGAAACACGACACTAATTTGCTTATCTCGTCAGAAATGTCTTCTTCTTCTCTTTTTGTTCGCTCGCTTAAACTCGAGGGTTGTCCTTACACACTGTTTAATGTAGTAAGGGACTGAGTTTTGCATGTGGGTGTCAGAAATGTGAATTTCATAGTGTTTCCCCCTAACCTAAAACGACACGTTCTATGATGTATACTTCGCCATGAGCAACACGTACTGTGCTACCCCCATCAGTTGTGTGAATCTTAAATGCTTCTCCGCTCAGAAACATATTTTGTCTAATGTTCATTTCCTCAAAACATTATACCTACAGTATTTCATCTCTCAGAAATGTGCCACCTCTTATGTTTTCTTTCTTTTTCTCTCCTCTCTATCCCTCTCTCACTCTCTCCCCTAGTTCATACTCTCTCACCATCTCTCTCTCGCCTCTCTCTCTCCTCTCTCTCAGTAGTCATCTATCTTAATTATTGTGCTCTCTCTTTTATTAAATATCAGTTAGTGTGCTCCTGTGTCTGTAAACACGACCAGTTACTTTACTCCATCTCTTTGTAACACGCCAGTTAATGCTCCTTCTTTCTGTAAACACCTCAGCTAATACGCTCCTCTCTCCATAACACTTCAATTAATGCGCTCAGCTCTCTGTAACACGTCAAAGACACTGCTCCCTCCGTAACACGTCAATTAATGCGCTACTCTCTGTAACACGTCAATTAATATCCCTCACTCTCTCTGTAACAAGTTATATAATGTACTCCTTCTCGTTGTAACAAGCCAATTAATTTACTCCCGTTCCCTCAGCCACAGTGCGCCATCTTCATACATATGTTCTCTTAGAAACACGACAATTAATATGATCCTTTACAATACCATGACCCATGTTTAAACACTCCACCACAAATCTTGACTGATTATTTACCGGTTAGTTCAATACTGAGCAAGGCATAATATGTATTCCTCTTATTGTTCATATCAACATCAAAAATGCATGTATAAATAATATCTATGTGGATTGATTCCCTATGTCCAAGAAACTGTGCCAGCACAGCTACATTTTCTAAACGATGTTCACGATATCTGCCATACCGAGAATTTTATAAGGGCCGCAGTGTGCAGACAGGACTTTCTACTAACAAAACACAAAAGTAACAAGTCCTATAGCGGAAACCCTCGGTGGGTATGTCCAGTGTTTGCACCATCACATTTGTGTGGGTCTAGGTGCAAGGAGGCCAGTCTCTCCCTCCTGTAGAGAAAGAACAGACAGCTAACATCGTCCCACCTCGCTTATGTCATTGTCATATAACGTCCTAACTATTATACCAAGTGCCACACAGGCTCCGAGATTAGGGGCTGAGTTCAACTGCCCCGGTTCCTCATTTTGTAAGCATCAGACACAGCCGGATCAAATAAATCAACATCGTGGATAAACTATATCTGTTGGTGAAAATGCATTTGCATAGCAGATACTATCTAATAATCAATGGTAGTGGAAGATTAGGTCGTTGGCCTTCCCTGGCGTTTACCAGTCTAAACATCATCCACATGTGCCATGCCGATAGGCGTGGGCGGTCATATTTCGCCATCTTACACGATCACCAGAATCGTGGATCAGCTCTGTGTTCTTGTCTCAACCATTCATTGTGGTCAAGTCATCCAGATATTTTCCCTTCTGCCAACCTAACCACTGAGTTAAAAGAGATTTTCACCTTTAGTCATACAGGATCGGATCAACTGACAGCATAACCACAAAGGATAGGGACAGAGGATGCCCAGCAATGTCTGCCGCTTGTGATGATGTTGCAGTCTAGAATCTTCTTTCCAGCTCATTGCCTAAAGTGACCTCCTCAGTTAAACCTGCTCTTGTCTCGCGCGTTTGCCTTCCACTTACTTCCTTAAACATGGGTCACAGGGAACATTCATTTCAGTGCTTGCAGTCCTACCTGTAGATGTGGATGTTATAGAAACATGGCATGTGTTATCCTCTCTCTCTCTCTCTCTCTCTCTCTCTCTCTCTCTCTGTCTCTCTTTTTGTGTGTGTCTCTCTGTCTCTCTCTGTCTCTCTCTGTCTCTCTCTCTCGCTCTGTGTTCTCTCTCTGTGTCTCTCTGTCTCTCTCTCTCGATGTGCGTGTCTCTCTCTCTTCTCTCTGTGTCTCTCTCGCTCTGTGTCTCTCTCTGTCTCTCTGTGTGTCTCTCCGTCTCTCTTCTGTGTCTCTCTCTGCGTGTATCCCTGTTTCTCCTTGTCTCTCTCTGTCTCTCTTGCTCTCTGCGTCTCTCTCTGTCTCTCTCTGTATCTCTCTCTGTGTCTCTGTCTCTCTCTCGCTCTGTCTTTGTCTCTCTCTGTCTCTCTTTCTCTATCTCTCTGTCTCTCTCCGTGTCTCTCTTTGTGTCCTCTCTCTGTTCTCTCTGTGTCTCTCTCTGTGTCTCTCTCTGTGTTTGTCTCTCTGTGTCTCTCTCTCTGTATCCTCTGTCTCTCTCTGTGTGTCTCTATCTGTGTGTATCTCTGTCTCTCTCTGTCTCTCTCGCTCTGTGTCTCTCTTGGGCTCTCTCTGTCTCTCTCTGTCTCTCTCTGTGTCTTTGTCTGTCTCTCCTCTTGTCTCCCTGTCTCTCTCTGTCTCTCTCGCTCTGTGGTCTTTGTGTGTGTATCTCTCTGTGTCTCTCTGTGTGTCTTTCTGTGTATCTCTCTGTCTCTGTGTGTGTGTCTCTCTCTCTGTCTCTCTGTCTATCCTGTGTGTCTCCCTGTCTCTCTCGCTCTGTGCCTCTTTGTGTGTCTCTCTCTGTATCTCTCTAAATCTCTCTCTCTCTCTCTCTCTTCTCTCTCTCTCTCTTCTCTCTCTCTCTCTCCTCTCTCTCTCTCTCTCTGTCTCCCTCTGCCTCGCTTCTTTCAAACTTCCCCGTTGTCACGACGTACTTCAGGTTACCCGTTCTCATGACATGTCCACAGAAAGATGACTGTCTTCCTCTGAGAGGAGCATCTCAACATGGAAGTCGCAAAGCGTCACAACCGTGGACATGAAAGATCGGGTATCTCATCTGGGGCGGCTGACATAACAGCCACGTAACCTTGCCAAGAAATAACAAACCGCCAAAAATGCTGGGGTTGTAAAGTATATGCAACTAACTTTAACTTATCCGCTTCCAAACTTCTGTATTATCGTCTGTCTTTACAGTGGCCATAACTTCGGCAATATTCCTTTCTTATTGCTAAAATTTAATTTTTAATGTGTCCTTTCTTATAATTTAAAGGGTTACGAGCGTTATTTTAGTGCGTTATGTCTTCTTATTAACCTGCCTACTAACTGTTGCAGGTCTGACACCTATAAGCGAGTGTAACCACACATTGTTACCTTTTATGCGTCCGTTCGCTTTGAACTCAAACGTAGTCCATACATGTGTTACTACTTCTAGTAATAGGATAAAAGCAGTTTGGCATGTGTAGCCCGCGCGAAAAGGTGAGATATGCTAAACAGTGTGCATACCTTACAACGAACTCCACAATGGCGAACATAAATCACAGGGGAAAAATAACAAATAACAAATCTCCCAAAATATAATAATAAAATAAAAATAAGTATACTATGACACAACAAACGACGTTTCGGTATACACATCTTCATCAGGAACGGAACAACACAAACATATATACGGAAAAAAAAACACGAAATAAAAATGTAATAATATTAACGCGCAATTCCTTTCTTGTGTGGAAGACGGCAAAAAGATTGAGTTCAGTTCAGTTTTGAAAGGTGCCTCTTTTTCTACAAATGTTGAGTCCAATTCAGTTGTGAAAGGTGCCATATAAAAAATGTGCAGCCAAAGTATGCAAACAGTTAGATATGGATATACAGAGGGAAGTCAGCAGAGTTATGCAGTGGCATCTACAACATTATTGATTCCCACTAGTGGATGCATCCCAATGAGTGTGATTGAGTTGCCTGGCATTCAATGTTACCCTAATGAAGTTATCAGAGAAGCGGCTTAAATGCCGTGGCCCATACATCGTCGATTCCATTGTCATTAGAAGAAGTAAAAGGGTTAGAGACAGGTTTGTCAGAGTTTTGAATAATATCCCTAGGGTGTTTCCCTAAAGCGATCGGCTAGGCGTCTGCCAGTCCGTGCAATATACCTCATGTTACATCGTTTGCATTAATAACATATATTAGATTGCGGGATGTGCATGTAAATGAGTCTTTCAAGGAAAATGTGCCTAATGGGAATGTAATCACCCGTGTTTCAATAACGTGTGGGCATGTCAAGCATGTCTTCGGGTAACATCTAGATGTACCCACAGATGAAGTAACTATAGGGAGGCGACTGCGGACAATTTGGTCTCTGAGATGTTTGTTTCAGCGAAAAATTACCATAGCTAGGAAACACTGCACGAGTGATTGGGTCTGATCTCAGGATTGCCAGTACCTGAGAAAAATATGTTTGATGTAGTAGCATGTGGATGAAAGGTGAGGATCCTTTCGGGTTAATTATTTGAAGTCGTATTTTCTTGACAAAGGACATTTGTCCGCAAACTCATGTTATACGACTGATTAAAAGCTGTAGACAGAATGTGCTCTTGTTATGCCCGTCTACGGAAAAAGTCTAACATTTCATGAACTCTCTCTCTAGGAAGTCATCATCCTGCCAGATACGACGATGACGAAGCAGCTGGAAAAAAATGGGATAGACTCTTTGCAACTTTTTAGATGGGATGAATTGTATAAGAGGGAACCGAGAGCATCAGTTGGCTTATAGTATACGGAGGTGGTGAGACCTGTTTGATTTATATAATAGTAATATCTAGGAATTGACCGAGGTGGTAGAAATTTCTGAAGTGAATTCAATTTACGGGTGGAAATTCAGGACATAGTTTATTTAAGCGTTAGTTCCGCTTCTGTCATGTCGGTTAGACCATGTCGTCATCGATTTAGCGTCTTCTCTTCTCTTATCTACTTATCAAGTAAACTGGACTCATTTTATTTTACATGTTGATTAGTTTTCTCTATTACAAGTGTCCCTCGCCATCAGGCGAATCCTTCGACTTCTGAGTACGTGTAATGTACGTCCCTAGTCAAGGACGAGAAGTCAACATTTTAGTCCAGCTGACCGGTATAGAGGTTAAACCGCTATCTCAGCATCAGCACACCGGAAGTTTTAGAGCGAGGCTATTATCCTTCGGCATGATGACCTCTAGATTGTTACTTAGTTTCTTCTTTTTTTTTTTTTTTTAAGTATCTCACATGGTATTGATTTATATGTTTATACGATGTCATGTATCTCTTGAGTTTCAATCAGTATAGTTATCAGCAGGTGATGATCTGAATCTGCATCTGCACCTATGAAAACCGTTACGTCATATATTTAAAGGTTTTTCCATGTCGTTTTCAGGACGTCGCAATCAACCGCAGCACGTATTGGCTGTTTGTGATTGTCCAGGCACTCCGCTGCCTTCGAACCTGATATATCGTAATATTGACACTGCATTCACTACCTCTACTCCACGGAGGTCACCACATGGTGTAGAGGTGATAATCATTGACATGATTAATGTGATGTTTCTTTATTGGGGTATGACCATGCCTATGTTTTTCTGAGTATTTTGTTTATTCAGGAAAAAATACTTCCTCTTACGTCACATTGATTCACTGCGCTAGTATTTGTGAATAATTCTCCATTTTCGTTATTTCCAAGTGGTAGCTTCTATAATCCTTTCATATCTTGACATTAGGGAGACCCATCACACTGTTGATATTGCAATTTCTTGGATTACCTAGAGTCTTTGAAGTATCATGTAAAATCCTTGCTTAATTTATTCACTCTTGTCATTTGCTGGTGCAGAGTTACCCCGAATAACATTCATTTGTGCGGTTCTAAATGTATTTGTGTTTATTCTAGAAATCACTGCTTTCCATGCTATTGTTGATTGTTCTGTCTCTTTAGGTAGCGTGAGGGCCACAACTACACTGCTGTAGAAATGTTTCTCTGAGAGCAGCATTGTTTTCATTGTATTCAGAAGGTGTTTGTCTGTCCCATTTCATCTTTTGTTTTGCATAATCCCAAACGCAAATCTTCAGTTATTGTACGATAGGCATTAATTCAGCAGGCATTTTGATTTATAGATTAGAATGTAGTTATTTGTATGCATCGTTTTGATGCGCACAATGTAACACACACATACACACATTTATATAAGTGTGTGACACATGTTCTCCTGTTTTATGTAGATATACACACAGGAGAGAATTAAGGATAGGCAAAGTGTAATCATTTACTGAAAGCAAGCGAAAAGCAGATTAAACAGAACACGCGAAGGTGGAAAAAATCTCATATGTTATGATGGAATAAATTACCAAGATTTACTGCGTGGATTTTTTTGGAACAGAAAAGAAAAAACATATGACAACAAAATACTGCAATATACTCGAAGCCTTCAAAAGTATAACAACAACACAGTTTGTCTATGTTATCATAATTACATATTTTTGTTATTGTTTCCTGAACTCTTGTTCTTTCCTCTCTAATCCCCCGAAGGTCTGTTTTCGTATTAAATGAACCTCGATAAAAACCAGATCGCTTGGAACTAACAAGATTCGAAAGTTGTTCAAACTTAATGAACTAATAAAACTATAGGATGTGAAGCGGAAAATATCATGGTGAGACAGGAGCGTTCAGTCTGCTAGCAACAGGGTGCGATTATGGCGTCAATGGAGTATCATGTGCCAGATTTTATCGCAAATGTTACATATATCCTAATGTTACAGATTCGTCATTTTTATATAATCATCTTGGTTAAAGTAACATTGTTGTATGTGAGTGTATGCTGTTGGATGCATTTTGTGTTTTAGGTACTGCTGTTGGAAGTTTTAGATTAAAGGGATACTTATGTATTAAAAAAGACATTCTACTATATAAATGCTTTTTTGTTGGTAGTGGCAAGCTGGCAACCTGGAGAAGCAGTTTCAAAGTATGGCGCCTGGGAAAATCATCACCTGAACGACCTCTTTTCTGCGCGGAGCGTTTGGTGTGTCGGTCGCTACAGGAGCATGGAAGGTTGTGGAAAACGAAATTTCCGAGATCTATGAGCATATGGTAAAATCGTTACCAGGAGGATATGAGAAGACTCGTTATAAAGATAGAACCCCGGTGCATATGATGAAAGAAAGATCTGATTTGAGGCTGTGAGCAAACAATACGGCGACCCTTTGATCGAAATTTCGAGACAAGTTGCCGAGTGTAGATTAGGTGTCGTCGGTCTTAATACTCCCGAAATTAACCTTATTTTATATTGAGAGAATATACGAAAGTTACCAGCAATATATTATTTAACGGTGCAAGCAGGTGGTGATGTCCACGATTGTTCTAGAAATAGTTCATTGTTTTTCCCGTCTGTCAACACGGCAGATGGTACCAGTTCGCCATAGGCAACTCTGCTGTGTCAGCTATGGCTTATGAAAGAATAGTCGCGACCGTCACTGTAGGCATGTAAACTATACAGTCACAAGGACTGAGTATTGCACACGTTATCTGAAAGACCAAGCTGCCTGTAATGACAAGAATTGTTGCTTCTGCGTCTAAATATTACAAATAATTTTCTAGTAATTTTCTCTACCCTACATTTACGAAATATAGTTAGTTAGTTAGTGTACAAAAGAGATTAAGAGCAGAATAGGCAGGCAAAGACAGCATTTCAGAAAATGAAGAGTATCTTATGCAATAAGTCGCTATCAATGAATGTAAGAAAGAGAGTGTACTAAAATGCTATATAGAACCAGTTTTGCTGTATGGCAGCGAATCTTGGAATGTAAATGAACAAATTAGGAAGAACTTAGAAGCAACAGAGATGTGGTTTTTAAGAGAATGTTGCGAATTCCTTGGACTGCCAGAGTAACTAACAACGATTGCCTGAAAGAGGCTAATGAAACTAGAACACTATATACAACAATAAGAAAGAGACAAACATCTTTCTTTGGTCATGTGATGAGAAGAGAGGCATTGGAGAACATCGTGACAACTGGAAAGATCGAGGGGAAAGAGAGGCAGAGGCAGACCAAGAGAAATGATGCTGGACGGACTGAGGACGGTGGCATGGAGGAATATCATCAGCAGAGTTGATCCAGGAACACCAAAGACCGAGATCTGTGGAGAGCCATGAACGCCTACGCCGGCCGGCACGCACTGATGATGAGTAGTTAGTTATTAGTTAGTTAGTTAGTTCCTTAGTTAGTTAGCTTTTAGTTAGTTTAGTTAGTTAGTTTAGTTAGTTAGATGTTGGTTGTTTGTGGTAGGAGGGTGGGTGGGTGGGTTTTGTTGGTTGGTTGGTTTGTTAGTCGCTGTCCCAACTTCACGGCAACGGATCGTCACCTGTATGCTCCGTTCCTGTACCAGTGTATATAAACAAAATGCTCCTCATTGCCTGTGCGACACATGAATAGACCAGGAGTCTCGGCAAGCCAACAGTCCCCACAGGTACACTGTGCATAATGCCGGCTCAGAATGCCAAACACAAAAGTCCTCCTGAAAATACAGCTTATCGTCGATGGAATCGGCAGTCACCAGAAAGACTTTCATTGACCCGGGTTTTAGCCCATATGGTTTGGTCCTTTCCAAGGACAACCCACCGAAAGCGCCGCACAAAGCACGAACTCCGTAGCTCCAGCACGTCTCCTGAAAAATGCACGTCGTGAACCAAAAGACAAACCAGTCCAATTCAGCAACAGCCGGCGCCATCATTCGAACATGCAGTTCACCCTACAAACAACCGGGACAGATGTAAAGTATTCCACAAGAAAGTCACAGCTCACAGTGTCGCGCCACACACTCACTCAGTAGCATGGCGACGGAGGAACCGGCACTACCAGTCTAACATGGGGAAAAAGCGAATGCAAACCGTAGCCACAAATGTAACACTACAGAGGCTTAACGGTCTAAATGCCTATCCGCCATGTTGGGGACCGGAAGTCCCAATAGGCTAGTCTCATCCCATTTATAATACATGTCGCAATGAAGTTTAATCAATCATTGGAGCGATTCGGTTATTATAGGAGTCTCCAATTACAAGAGTTAACATTGAATGGAGTTACCGTTGCGACTCGTTCTCACTCAATGTTTCAGGAAGTTCGTAGCGGGTGCATATGGTACGAAGAGTAGTTGTAAGGGCATGTTACTTCTTCTTCTTCTTCTTTTCTTCTCTTCTTCTTCTTCTTCTTCTTCTTCTTTCTTCTTCTTCTTCTTATTCTTCTTCTCTTCTTCTTCTTTCTTCTTCTTCTTATCGTTCTTCTTCTTCTTCTTCTTCCATTCTCTTCTTCTTCTTCTTCTTCTTCTTCTTCTTCTTCTTCTTTTCTTCTTCTTCTTCTTCTTCGTTCTTTCTTCTTCTTCTTCTTCTTCTTTCTTCTTTTCTTCTTCTTCTTCTTCTTCTTCTTCCTTCTCCTCCGCCTCCTCCTCCTCCTATTTCTCCTCCATTTTCTCTTTCCTCTCTCCACCGTGTAGGTGTCTCATTGTCATTGCACTCCAGCACGTGTAGGTGTCTCATTGTCATCTCACTCCAACACATGTCGGTGTCTCATTGTCATCTCACTCCAACACATGTCCGGTGTCTGATTGTCATCTCACTCAACACATGTAGGTATCTCATTGTCATATCACTCCAACACAGTCTGTGTCTCATTGTCATGGCACTCCAGCGCGTGTAGGTGTCTCATTGTCATCTCACTTCAAACATCTCGGTGTTTCATTGTCATCTCACTTCAAGACATTTAGGTGTTTCATTGTATCTCACTCCAACACATGTCCTGTCTCATTGTCATGGCACTCCAACACGTGTATTGTCTCATTGTCATCGCACTCCAGCACGTGTAGTGTCTCATTGTCATATAACTTCAACACATGTAGGTGTCTCATTGTCCTCTCACTTGAAAACATGGAGGTGTCTCATTGTCATCGCACTCCAGCACGTGTAGTGACTCATTGTCATCTCACTTCATAACATGGAGGTGTCTCATTGTCATCGCACACCAGCACATATAGGTTCTCATTGTCATCGCACTCCAGCACATGTAGTGTCTCATTGTCATCGCACTCCAGCACATGTAGTGTCTCATTCTAATCGCACTCCAGCACATGTAGGTGTCCTCATTGTCATCGCACTCCAGCACAATGTATGTGTCTCATTGTCATCGCACTCCAGCACATGTAGGTGTCTCATTGTCATCGCACTCCAGCACATGTAGGTGTCTCATTGTCATCGCACTCCAGCACGTGTAGGTGACTCATTGTCATCTCACTTCAAAAAATGGAGGTGTTTCATTGTTATCGCACTCGAACACATGTAGGTGTTTCATTGTATAACTTTATGATGACTAACAAGCTGATATCTTTTAAATATCTGATTTTGACAAACATGTTAAATTCTACGAACAACTTTATTCTGACGAACATGCTAATACCAATGAAATATTTGATTATTACAAGCATGCTAAGATCTATTTAATGCTTGATGTTAACAAACATGCTTATAGCAATTAAATACATAATGTTGCAAAGATATTTGTATCAATTAAATTTTCTTTTATTTAAAATACTTGATGTTGACAAACATGCTTATAGCTATTAAATACTTTACGATGACTAACATGCTCAGTTCTACGAAATATTTGACGATTACTAACATGCTCAGTTCTACGAAACATTTGATGATGACTAACATGCTCAATTCTTCGAAATACTTGATGATGATGAGGTAGACTGCGACGCAATACCAACCAGACACTGACCGACTAAAGAGAGTTAAGATGAGAAACAAGGGCCCATGGGATACGTGATAGAAAAGGCTTGATAGGATCATATAAGAATGGCTTTGGTACTAGCGGGGACTGAGACGGACGTTAAAGAGGAGACTGATAATTCTGAGAGCGAGAACGATGAAAGCCAGAGCGCTTTGCGAGTTGTATTATTGACGTAGTTTGAGTGTATTTTGATCGTGTGAGACAGCGACGCGTTGCATGTATGGCTGGACTGAATGTTCGCAGTCTGAATATATGTAAATAGCGTGCGAATTGTACATATTGATGTGCGAGCATGTTTTCTTAGGCCAACAGGATTATCTTGTTTGAATGTTTAACCATGTGTAGAGTACATTGTGATAACGAACCATTGCTCGGTGGCATAGACCTTTAAAGTTTTTCCCGAAAGGGACAATGTTATTTTCCTGACTCCGAGTGAAATCATTATTATACATATTATTACCTGTTAGCGACAGTCGATAATATGCCTTAGTAGTTTAAGTCGCTGACAGGCAAAAGTGGAGGCAATCGTCCGGTTTTTGAAACTACAGGACAATAAATGACAATAACCTAGACAACAACATCAAAGTTATAGCGACTGACGTCACCGTTGTGTAAACGAACGAAAAACGATAAACGATACTAACATAAATTTTCCCCCAGCAGATTAACTTCAGAGAGGTGATCAACTTCAGCGAGAAATCGACGCAGAGGCAGCAAGTACCTACAGAACCCCGACGTAATCTGTACATCCAGCATTGGAGGAAAGCACAGACTAAGTTAAGTTTTGATTGATTGCTAGTCACTAAATTTGCACTTATTTTTTCTCGATGTATGTTCAAATTAGCATTATAGGTGCCATTTAATTATATATATATATATATTTATATATCTATATAATATATATATATATATATATATATTATATATATCTATATATATATATATATATATATATATATACTTAAATAATTTAAGAGGAAGTCATTGTAACAAACAGCATCAGCTACATTTGTACCTAATCACCACAACCGACTAAATTGTTAAAGTGGCATCATTAAATGAATTCATTGAAATGGGAATTAAATGCGGATTCTCAGAAGAACAGTTAAGTGAATGGAGTGAAAAGAAATTATAAGAACAGAACGAAAGAGAGGATTGATTACAAGAGCGAGAACTGAAGAAAGCTGAAATACAAGTTAAGCAAGCTGAAATATACAGCAAAAATAAATAGGCAGAGTTACCATTAAACAAGCAGAAATAAATGCTAAGTTAAAGACAGATGAATTAGAAGCCCAAATCAGTTTGAAACAGCTATAGCTAGAAAACCAAAATAAGATAGCAACACAAAAGATGGAAAGTAAACAACAAGAACAAAATATTTTGAAATATCAAAGGATCATAAAACACGCTTGTGCTGGGGACTACGTATCAGCATGGACCCAAAACTTTGAAAATGTTATGACATATTATGAGATCCCAAGGGAATATTGGTGTGTGATATTATGAAAAATCCCTCACTAGAACCTTTAAGTGTAATTGAAACAATACCACCAGATCTCGGAAAAGTCTACGAGCATGTTAAAAGGAGGATTGTGCAACACTTTCTACTTGACAGCCAAGGTTATAGATTACAATTTTTTTAATTAAATCCAAAACCAAATCAAACCTTCTTAGATTATTTATCGGAAGTACAAGATAACTTTAACAAATGGATTTCAGCTGCCAAAGTAAACAATAGTTTTGAACTACTAAAAGAATTAATACTGAGGGATAAATTGTTAACATCATTACCCAGTCCCTCCGCTAAATGTTTGCAAGAAAATGAATGCAACTCCATCCAGGAGATGAATTGAAAAGGCTCAGTTTATTTCACGTCTAATAGAGACATTTTTTAGTTACAAATCAGGACATTTCTTTTGGGTCTGCAGCCAAAACCTTCAATTATAATAAGAATAAAAATGGATTAAGAGTAAAATCAAATCCTTGCAGGTATTGTGAATCACTACATGGAAACATGAAATGTGTGACAAAAACCCTAATTTTAGAAACCATACAGAGAAAATGGTAATAAACAGCAAGCCAAACGCAGCCAACACAGAAGGCGAACAAAATATGTGTGTTTTGTGTGTGGTGAGAGAGAGAGAGAGAGAGAGAGAGAGAGAGAGAGAGAGAGAGAGAGAGAGAGAGAGAAGTTTTTTTTTTCAAAAGTTACGGGCACTGGCAATAATATGTGAGGGTATGAAAATGCTTAAAAACGCTAATGCAGCCATTATGGATAGTTCAACATCTTAAAGTGAAGAAGATGAACAGGAAAAGTGGTAATTCAACCGAGGTTATTGATACTTTTAAATTAGATAAATATAACACCTGTAATAGATTCCATAACGATGGCATTCTAACGTGTGGCCATATTGTACATATTTCAAACTAAGAAGCTAACGCTGTTATAGATTCTAAAGGAAAATTAAAATTTCACCAAGGCTATGTTATAACACAGTATGCAACAATTTTACGGGATACAGTGTCCATCCGTATCGGGATTCGCCAATCTCTAGTCAATAAAAAATAAAAAAAACATTTTAGCAAAACAAGTCACTTGTAGAACTTTTGCAGGAATGATTAAAAAGTATCCACTGCATGGGCCACCATTAAATCCCCATTCTTTTCAAGGAAAATAAAGTGTGCTGTATTAGATAACCCATGCTGTGACTTATTATTGGAAATCTGCAAAAGGTAACAGATTGTACAGAACATTATATTAAAGCTTAGCATAATATTAACATTCAGCAAACACAATAGCAAAGTCAACACTACAGATAGAACAATGCACAAATAAGATCACAGCACTGCAACTCTTGAAGCCTATCATTCCCTCTCCGAACAAGGCTAAAGAAAGTGATACCTCGATACACAGAAAAGATAATTCTGAATCAAAGTGTACAGACGTGCATGACAGAAATGTTAGACCACGCAGTAGTGTAAAACGAAAACGACAAAATGCAGCCAATGCATACAGTATGTGTGCCTTCGGGAGCTTAATGATAAAGAAAGTGGAACGAAAGCAGAACATTTATTTACTAGCATTATTATTGTACTTTCTTACAAGTGTATCACTGTTTTTGTGCTCTCAATTTTGATTATACTATTGCAGTTGTGCATACAGAACAAACCTATTAACTATTTCATTACAAAGACCCGTTAAAACTTTCCAACAGACATTATCAGTCAACAATGAAATATCAATAACGGTAGGAATAGTATCTACCACATAAACATCGTGAAACCTGACTCGACAAAAAAAACGACGAATACAACGACACGACAAGTTACGAGACAACGGCGACAACACAGTAATTCATCACACAAACGTAAACAAGACAGAAGAAGTCCCATTCCCAACACTAGACACGACAAATACAATACGATAGATCAACATGTTCCCAAAACTGTACAAGACTAATGAAGGCAAAGTGAAGAAACCATTGACGAAACACAAAACGATTTTCTTGGACAACCCAGGCAAGACTGATCACATAATCACAATATCGTGGTCACCAGACAGTCGCCCACTAAATTTAGACTATATTCCATAAACTACACACAAAAAACAAACTTGGAAACGACATACTAAACGTAAAAATATACATACACAATGGTGACATACACACGGCCAATAGTACTCACCACATTACAACCCCGAGACAGATGTTTTACAGAATAAGACAATCTGGTTTCACCATAAAATCTATTAAAGTGGAAATTAGGTTCCTAGGCAACAAATTTCGGGCGGCCTCATAGCCACTGACTGTAAAATCATATCTAAGATTCTCGTCCTGGCTATGCCGAAAACGAACAAAGAAGCGACGAGTTTATTAGGATTAATTAACTATACTGCAAATTTATCCCAATTTTTTTCTTAGTAGACAAATGTTTTTACAAATTTGTTGAAAAAAATAAATAAAAATAAAAATGAAACCTAATAAAATTGTAAAGAGTGCAGAGTTGCAGTTAGCACTCACAAAAAAAATCAAGACTTATTTTTCAAATCCCTCAATTTTGAAACTGCCTAATATGAAATTACCTTTTACCCTTAGATCAGACGCAAGTGGAATCGCTGTGTCTACTATCTTCTATGCTGCACCCAATCACGTATGTCAGCAGAAAATTGTCACCACCTGATCAATGAAGCTCAAGCCAGAGTTGGAATGCCTAGCAGCCATCTTTGCGGTAACGAAACTAAACAAATACTTGCTTGGGACTCATTTCATAATACAGACAGATAGCAATCCACTACTGATATTTCGCCATGGAAAACCGAAAAACAACAGAATTGCCATGGGTTCTGCTGCTCCAAAACTACAGCTTTGCCATCGAACACATTTGTGTCAGAGAAAACACGATAGCAGACCTTCTTTCCAGGTTACCAGCTGCTCAAACAAGCCAACCCACCTTATGCAGGCACAAAAATACAGTATGTTACTAGGTGTACTTATTTATCCACCAAAAGACAATGTGATACTATATGTGATAACTATTTTTTTAACATTTATTACATTTAACTTACCATAAACATATGAAACAGTGGAAGATAATACTTTGGTTAACAGTGACTGTATTTAAGTTACGATAAACATTTAAAACGGGTGGTGATAACAATTCATATTCAGAAGGAAACATCAAGGAGGACCGAGGATACGAACATTAACTTACATTAGAACACTGAACATACGTAGCATAATTACCTGTGTATTAATGCACTACTTTTAACCGTTATATTGTGAGGAATAAATGTGTGTATGAGATAAGCTGAATAAAATACTAATATAATTCATATGCTTAACAATGTGTTAGTGTACGCTGATAATCAACGCTTGGTATCCTACTTTCAGGATTCCAACAACTTTTACACTGGTGAGTAGTGGAAATCCCAGCGATTGACGCTCAGAGAACTTATAAATTAAAGATGTAATCGTATAATTATATGCACAATGTATTACTCACCCAAGCAAGGGAAGTAATAGTATGGTATCTGACCTGAAGGTTGAAAAGTTCTATCAAATGAAGCGACACTAGTGAAATTAAGGCAAGAAAGCGCGGCATATTTAGTTACGTTCTCACCATTATTAGATGACAAAATGTAACTGGTTATGAACTGGAACGATCATAAGATTTGAACTGTAGCGACACACAGCTCTGGAGACCAGAGACAAGTGGTCAATTTGAAGTAAACCAGTTGACACTTCTCTCCTATGTTTTTCAACAACAGCCGAAAACTTTCAGCCGAACAGGGATTGTTGTGAGAGGGCGTTGTTGCCTGGGTCTTTAGTAAAAGCGACGATGGTGTCAATCAACAGAGGTCCCCGAACCTTGCTTAGTCTCAATATACAGAGTGGATGCAGGAGTTTGAGACTCAGAAGTCAACGGATCGGCGTGTCAGAAATAACCAAAATGTGTCACGGAAAAAAAAATGAGTGAACCGTCTCAAGAAACCAGATGCATCCACGCCTTTCCTAATCACGACTGTCGATACAGGACATAACATTGCCAAGACCACCACTATAAACATGATCATAGCAATAAAGTATAAATTGATCCTCATAGCAATAAAGTATAAATTGATCCTCTTGATCCTCTTTGTGTACCCTCTTTATTTGTCAAAGTATAAATTGATTCTCTGACAAATAAAGAGGGTACACAAATAGGTACCTCTGACAAGACCAAAGAAAATATGTGCCACATTCCCAATTTTTTCCCCAATAATTTATTTGAATAACGAAGACACAAACAATAGATTGCACGATTTATTGCCTGGCATATTTCGCTGCATCTCGTCAGGTACATACTGCAGAAATCACACAACTTACGTGAATTAATTAGATAAATCCTTCAAACTGAAATATACACATGTTCGCACAGTAATGTCGATTGTCTACCACGGTAATTTTAAACTGACTAACATGTCTTTCTGCTTACACAAGGACGGCTTACGAAGGTTGATTAGTATAGCTTCAGCAAACTTTAACAATCGACTACTTTGTGTGTTGAACAACACACGGAAGGCACTGTCTCTTTCAACCACGTGACCACTCTCGAGCACATGTCTCCCGACCGATGAAGCCAGACTTTTCCGGTGTGTCGGCCTGCCTAGGCTACCATCTTCTGTGTGTAGTATCTTGTCCAACCAATTCGGAATATGTTCCGAAACCCTGCAATGTAACTGTCGCTCAGTTCTGCCTATGTAGATGGCCTCGCATCTGCATGTAAATTGGTAAATACAATTTGATTTGGCGTACAAAGCTACAGGTTCTTTTACTGCTGGGACTGGGATCGGTGTGTTTCTGTACCTGATGACTAGAGCTGCAGCACAGAATGTTCGCTCGACTGCTGTGGTGAGCCGGTCCCGCAGACGTTGCATTACGTCATCTCCTCGGAAGGTTAGCTGGATGAATACTTTGAGTTTAGGGACTGTAGTTACTTCTGATTTCGGTTTGGGCTATTCAGGTTTAAGGCATTCTTCAGAGTTTTAAATTCCTCTGTCAGTGTGTCCTGGGTGCATATCTTCCTAGCACGGTCAAACAGGGTCCGTACTAAGCCCCGTTTGTACTGGACAGGTGCGAAGCTCTGAAAATTTAAGTATTGGCCAGTCCATGTTTCTTTGCGGTACACCGATCTTTGAATTGTGCCATCTGCTCTACGTCTCATTAGGATATCTAGAAACGGCAACGCTTCGTTGTGTTCGTGTTCCATAGATAAAGAGATGTTTATATGTGTCTCGTTCATTGTGGCCTGGAACGACGTTGCTTGTAGCTCGTCTGTGGTGATAATTAGTATATCGTCCACGTAACGACGGTAAAAGGCCAAGTTATTGATTTCTGAGGATCTCTTTTCTTCTAAGTGTGCCATGAAGATGTCCGCTAGAATAGGTCCAAGTGGGCTCCCCATGGCCACTCCGTCAATTTGGCGATATGACTTGTTTAGAAAGTTGAATTGTATGTTGGCAGTACATAATTTTAATAGCCTCTCTAGAATAGCTGATGGTATGCCTAGTTTTAGTTGTTTGTCTCTAATGCGTTCGCTTATTATATTCACGGTCTCATCTAATGGAACGTTGGTGAATAAAGAGGCAATATCCATGCATGCCATGTGTTGTTGTTTATGTCCATCCATCCATCCATCATGGGCCATGCCGGTAAGCGTGGGCGGTCATGTTCTGCCATCTCACTCGATCACCAGAGTCATGGATCAGCTCCGTGTTTCTGTCTCGACCATGCCACAAGGCCAAGCCATCCAGGTACTTGCTTCTAGGTCTTCCCCTTGGTCTGTTCCCTCGATCTTACCAGTTGTCACCAAATTCTCCAATCCATTTCTTCTCATAACATGCCCAAGAATTTGACTGTCTACGTCTAATTTCTCTAATCAATTTACGATCTTCATTTGTTTCTTGAAGGACTTGTTCATTGGTCTTTCTGGCTGTCCACCAGTTCGAATGTATCCCTGAGTGTTCTTGGATCGAAGGACTGTCGTACTGGCTTTAAAATTTCAGCTAGCCATCTCGCCATTCGGTGTTGTGCCGAGTTAACCATGGAAAGGATCGGTCTTAGTGGGATGCCGGGCTTGTGAAGCTTGGGTAGACCGTACATCTGAGGTGTTTGGGAGCCACGCGGTGTGAGCGTTTTTGCAGTGGCCTCACTGATGAGTCCTACATTCACAAGTGACTGGATTTCTTTCCTCATTTTTGCATCCAGGTCCTCAGACTTGTTGTCTGTTTGCTCTACTCTGAATTTAGATGCGTCTGATAATATATCATCCATTTTTCTCTGGTAGTCTGGTATGTTCATCAGTACTGCACCACTCCCTTTGTCAGGTTTCAATATACAAGGGTTTTGTTGGCCTTTAACGCTTTTAAGGCAGTAAGGTGTTCGTTGGTCAGCGGACATGTCTGTTTAGAGGGTGTTGTGCGATACTGGTGTTTAAATCACCTACTTCTGCTGAGTCAGTCGGGTGGCTGAAGGCCAATATGGTAGATTTAGAACACCAGTATCGCACACAACCCCCTCTAAACAGACATGTCCGCGTGACCAACGACACCTTACTGCCTTAAAAGCGTTAAAGGCCAACAAAACCCTTGTAATATTGAAACCTGACAAAGGAGTGGTGCAGTACTGATGGACATATCAGATTACCAGAGAAAATGGATGATATATTATCAGACGCCATCTAAATTCAGAGTAGAGCAAACATAGTCAACAGTCGAGGACCTGGATGCAAAAATGAGGGAAAGAAATCCAGGTCACTTGTGAATGCAGGGACTCATCAGTGAGGCCACTGCAAAAACGCTCACACCGCGTGGCTCCCAAACACCTCAGATGTACGGTCTACCCAAGCTTCACAAGCCCGGCATCCCACTAAGACCGATCCTTTCCATGGTTAACTCGGCACAACACCGAATGGCGAGATGGCTAGCTGAAATTTTAAAGCCAGTACGACAGTCCTTCGATCCAAGAACACTCAGGATACATTCGAACTGGTGGAATTATTGGATACTATGGACATAAACAACAAACACATGGCATGCATGGATATTGCCTCTTTATTCACCAACGTTCCATTAGATGAGACCGTGAATATAATAAGCGAACGCATTAGAGACAAACAACTAAAACTAGGCATACCATCAGCTATTCTAGAGAGGCTATTAAAATTATGTACTGCCAACATACAATTCAACTTTCTAAACAAGTCATATCGCCAAATTGACGGAGTGGCCATGGGGAGCCCACTTGGACCTATTCTAGCGGACATCTTCATGGCACACTTAGAAGAAAAGAGATCCTCAGAAATCAATAACTTGGCCTTTTACCGTCGTTACGTGGACGATATACTAATTATCACCACAGACGAGCTACAAGCAACGTCGTTCCAGGCCACAATGAACGAGACACATATAAACATCTCTTATCTATGGAACACGAACACAACGAAGCGTTGCCGTTTCTAGATATCCTAATGAGACGTAGAGCAGATGGCACAATTCAAAGATCGGTGTACCGCAAAGAAACATGGACTGGCCAATACTTAAATTTTCAGAGCTTCGCACCTGTCCAGTACAAACGGGGCTTAGTACGGACCCTGTTTGACCGTGCTAGGAAGATATGCACCCAGGACACACTGACAGAGGAATTTAAAACTCTGAAGAATGCCTTAAACCTGAATGGGTACTCCACAGGATTTATAAAGCGCCACTGCCAACAGCCCAAACCGAAATCAGAAGTAACTACAGTCCCTAAACTCAAAGTATTCATCCAGCTAACCTTCCGAGGAGATGACGTAATGCAACGTCTGCGGGACCGGCTCACCACAGCAGTCGAGCGAACATTCTGTGCTGCAGCTCTAGTCATCAGGTACAGAAACACACCGATCCCAGTCCCAGCAGTAAAAGAACCTGTAGCTTTGTACGCCAAATCAAATTGTATTTACCAATTTACATGCAGATGCGAGGCCATCTACATAGGCAGAACTGAGCGACAGTTACATTGCAGGGTTTCGGAACATATTCCGAATTGGTTGGACAAGATACTACACACAGAAGATGGTAGCCTAGGCAGGCCGACACACCGGAAAAGTCTGGCTTCATCGGTCGGGAGACATGTGCTCGAGAGTGGTCACGTGGTTGAAAGAGACAGTGCCTTCCGTGTGTTGTTCAACACACAAAGTAGTCGATTGTTAAAGTTTGCTGAAGCTATACTAATCAACCTTCGTAAGCCGTCCTTGTGTAAGCAGAAAGACATGTTAGTCAGTTTAAAATTACCGTGGTAGACAATCGACATTACTGTGCGAACATGTGTATATTTCAGTTTGAAGGATTTATCTAATTAATTCACGTAAGTTGTGTGATTTCTGCAGTATGTACCTGACGAGATGCAGCGAAATATGCCAGGCAATAAATCGTGCAATCTATTGTTTGTGTCTTCGTTATTCAAATAATTTATTTAGTTATTTATTTATTTATTTATTTATTTATTTATTGTTTGTTTGTTTGTTTCACAAAAAGGAGGTAAACATGGCCGAATGGATAAAAGCGGTGATTCATAAACATCCGGTGTGTTGATGACGAGGTAGCGGGTTCAACAACTACACCAGTCAGGTGACCAAAATGTTGACTTCTGGTCCTTGACATGGAGGCGTAAATTTAAACTAGTACCTCTGAAGTCGGAATGGGTTAGCCTGATGGCGAGGGACACTGGTAATTGGGAAACCACAGGCAAAAATCAGCCCAGTGCACAAGAAGTAGTAGCCCGTGGATTGACTACGCTTGAGTACAAACCCATCGAACTAAAAACAAAAACATACGCTACGGGCTATATTTATTTATTGTGTTATTTCAAAAGAAAATCAGATCTTGTGTGGATTTTGTGTCGGCCAATCTTTTTCCGGCCACTGCCTCCATATCTAAGTTTCAAATTGCCGATTCATCCCCCGGAAACTGCACGGAGATTTGCATTCCGTGTTGTCACAGCCCGAGTTTCTGCACTTTAAAGGATCGCACGTCTTGACCCCAGAGTGAACTAACGAATGCATGAGCGGCTCCGGCGCACTTGGCATCGCCCACGACACAACGAATCATTTACGACCAGTGGCCATAACGAAACTGACTTTTGCACCAAAACGTACGTGGAAACTGTTGGCAATTATTTAATCGTTTAGCCCTGTCTTGTCCTCTTCTTCTGCGTCTATCCTACAATTTTCGCCGTGAAGTGTTGCAGAGAGGCGGCAAATGTAATTTTCTGTTTCTCGTGTCTTGTTGCTTGTACTAGTTGTACTAACGTCAAATGTAATTTCTTGTAACGCAACAAAACTGTTGATCTTGAAAAAACATCATTTTAATCAGTTAAATATGGAGTTTTAAAACATAACTAACAACAATTAGAGCTAAATAGTTTTTTATATATATATATATATATATATATATATATATATATATATATATATATATATATATATATATATATATATATATATATATTAGAAGTGTTCATTTGAAACCCGTTCAAATGGATTTATTACAAAAGCATGAAAAATGTTGTGGTAGAATTAAACAAAGCATTCATTTTGAATGAATTATGCACCATGGGTTGGTCAGAAGAAGTCGCCGTAGGCATTCAGGCAAGCATCCCATTGCTTAGGTAGGCGGCGAATGCTGTCCGCAAACAAGGAATGTGGTTGCTCACTGAACCAAGTGTTTACCTCGTTCATTACGTCTGCATCTGTGTGAAATCGTTGCCTAATGAGAGATTTTTTAGAGGTCCTACAAATGAAAGTCACATGGTAACAAATCAGGACTGTAGGCTGGATGTTGCAGAATTTCCTTCTTCTTCCTTGCTAATGCTTCCTGCACAATCCTTGCGACATGCGGACGAGCATTATCGTGCTACAAAATCACACCGCGAGAAAGCATGCCAGGTCGTTTATTCTTGATGGCTTTTTGCAGCTTGTGTAGTGTTTGCAAGTAGTAGGTAGAGTTGATGTTGACACCAGTTTCTTTAAAGTCGGCCAACAATAGCCCTTCTTGGTCAAAAAAATGCGCTTAGCATAACCTTATCAGCCGAAACCTGTAACTTGAATTTTGTGGCTTTTGGTGATCTAGCATCACGCTCTTTTTTTTTTTTTTTTGCTGCTCGGCTCAAAGTGGTGACACCATAATTCATCGCCCGCCACTATGCGAAAGAGAAATGCATCATCCTCCACTCTGTATCGCAGCAAGTAATTGAACCACCATCCCTTGCGTTCCTCTTTTTGGTGGTCAGTCAACATCCGTGGTACCCACTGTGAACACACCTTCCAGTATTGCAGTTTCTTATGAACGACCTTTTGAATTGTCCCAAATGACACATAAAATTCTTTCGCTAGCGAACGTATGCTTCGACAACGGTCCATGTGTACTGCTGCATCAATTTTAGGCGATGGTTTTTTGTGTTGCAACAAAATGCGCTTGACCCGGCCGTCGAAGATCTGTCCTGAACTGACGTCCTTTCCGAAACATTCGTGCCCAGTCTGTCACTGTTGTCTTCGATGAATGTCCAATGGTCGACATCCTTCGAATGAAAGAAACTGAATAACCGCTCTTTCAGTTTCTTTGGACTGATTTTGGATCAACCCGGCCATTTTCTCAACGGTCAGATACAGAACCTATGCACCATGGGACGTTAAGCGCTTGCTCTTTCATTCATTGGTGAGTACTTATCACATGACTATGACATGATCATGTTCAACGTACGCAATTACGCGCGGTGCGGCCTGAACGGATTTCAGATATATAATGTAGGATTCTCCTTCGGGAGACCCGGCTTGGAATCCTAGGTAATGTGTTTATTCTTTTTTCTGTCGGGAGCAAAAAGAAAATCCCCAATCTGCACAGTTCGCGGCGACTGCACTAGCCAGGCGGCCATAAATCCTCAGGCTTAAGACTTCCCTAACCTACACCACAAGGTACTATAGGCAGCAGATGACAATACACAAGAAAACCATTTAATTTAAATTACAGTTTGCTAGACTTAAGATACCTTTATTATGATAATAAACGTTATCTGCATGTCCTTCACAGGTCGTCGATAACAACCCCAGCGTTTATTGGCATCTTGCGACATTCTAGGCAAATTTACATTCACTAGTTTTCCATAACTTTCTCAACGGCCGACGCTGATGCCTTTGTGAAAACCAAAGCACAGCGATTTTCTAAATCACGCGCAGCTGACGTCAAACCCAGTGTTGTCAAACCACTACCACGCCATAGACCTAGACTTCTTATGATAATAAGGTCGGCAACAATATGGCGACCTGCGCGATGTGGGCCACCCTAACATCCATTCCCTATTGGTCTATACAAATATGGTTCAGGCACCATGTTAACAATAATCATCAAGAATTCTAAAGGGTTATTTGTTTACGTATTTATTTGCTTACCTTCTTACTTAACCTACTTATCTTACTGACGTTACTTACCCTTTTTTCTTGTTTATGTTACTTACGTTACTTACTTTATTTACTTACTTTACTTACTTTCTCATCTTAGTTACTTGCTTACCTTACTTACATGCCGTACGTACTTACCTTACTTACTTACTTACCTTACTTACTTGCTTACCTTACTAACTTATTTACGTTACTTACTTATCTTACGTACTTGCCTTACTTACTTACCTTACTTACTTACTTACCTTACTTACTTGCTTACCCTTTCTAACTTATTTACTTTTCTTACTTATCTTACTTACTTATCTTACGTACTTGCCTTACTTACTTATCTTACTTTCTTATCTTACGTACTTGCCTTACTTACTTATCTTACTTACTTATCTTACGTACTTGCCTTACTTACTTATCTTACTTACTTATCTTACGTACTTGCCTTACTTACTTACCTTACTTACTTATCTTACGTACTTGCCTTACTTTCTTACCTTACTTACTTACGTTACTTTATTACCTTCTTTACTTACGTTACTGACTTACCTTACTTAGGTTACTTACCTTGCTACTTATCTTACTTACTTTAAAGTATTAGTATATGTTCTGTGAAGTAGAAGTGGTAGGTGTAAAATTGAACCCACCACTCATCCAATACCGAATAATCTCGAATGTGGGGTTAACACCATATACCATAGTCCCTCATTACGAGAAAAATGGTCCTGTACTTGTACTGTCACGACCAGCCAACTGGTTTCAATACTCGACTATTCTGAGCTAATACATTTGTAAATATGCAACACATAACCACCACTACGTCCTGCAACACGGATCATATAAATCAATAACTAACATCGTGCTGTCCGAGATAGTATAGATAACAGTGCATATATTATGTGTTGTTGTTTGTCCATCAAGAATGATGATGACCATTCATTTCATCCAGTGGGGTTGAAAGTATGGAGCCGTCAGTTCTAAGATGGCTGGTAAGGCCTATTTTGGCTCGAAATGTTCTTTGACAATGTGGGCAAAGAATGCTTGACGTTCCAGGAGGAGGATCTCCTGCAGTGATTTTTCTGTCCAGCCTTTATCACAGCTCTCGCATTCCTGGTTGCTTCACAAGTGACTGCACCCTTATGTAATGAATATACTTATATATTATATAAACGTATATATATTATACATTACTACATAATATAACGCTTGCACCGTGGCGAAGGCGTTACGCACGCAGCAGACCGTCTTACGTTGGTATTTTACAAAATAGTATGGGTGCTGGTCGTTCAGAAAATAATGGCAAACTACTGAACGTAAACTTTCCTAGAAATCACAACAGCAAAAAATGCTGGCGTTGACTGTGACATCCTGTAAATGATATGCAGCTAACTTTTAACATAATACAACTGTGTATATATTAAATACATAATATAGCAGTAGGAAGCAGCAACAAATGCATACCCGACAAAAGTATATCGATGAGAATAATTAAGATTACATATCAATGTCACACGTTGTTCGCACATAATTATGATTTAGACCCAGATAACTGTTACTGTAAACCCTCTATCATAAGCAGTGACTTAAAATAACAAACGGAGTTGTCTCGGCGTTATGTGCCCTGCAAGCTGGCGAAGGCGTCCATGTCTCTCTCGCAGATGTCGGTCCCTGGTGCGCTGAATCAATTCTATTGATGATATTCCTCCACGCCACATCCCCAGTCCATCAGTCATCATGTCTCCCAGTTTGCCTCTGCCTCTTTTCCCTCTGATCTATCCAGTTATCAAGATGTTTTCCATTGCCCCTCTTCTCCTTACATAACCAAAGAATAAAGTTTCTCTAATTATATTTATTTATAATTTTTTTTTTAAAGTTAATTTCATATCCTTTACAAGACGTAGCAGTCAACCCCAAAATTTGTTGGCTGTTAGTAATTCCTGGGGAAGTTACGTTCAGTCGTTTGCCATTGCTTTCTGAACGAACGACACCCATATCATTTCATAAAAAACCAACCCACGGCGGTCTGCCAATCGTCCACAGCTGTATTTCGAACGCGGTATGGAGGATTACGAACTGCGCTCGTAACGGCTTCGTCTACTTTTTAATTTGCCTTTTTCAAGCAGTCATTGTTATTTACTCTGGGCGCCCGAGGTATTCGCATCATCCGTCACATAAACCACATCTCCGTTGCCTTCTCTGTGTGTTTACAGACTCCCACTATTTCGTTCCCCATGTTAGTTCCAGACAAGGGAGCGCCAGGTTATACTATTCTCAGGTATTCAGTTGGGTTTTAAGAGACCACTGCAAACACTTGCATTCATTACGGACTCAAGGAGTATGCGTAGTAAAAAAAAA